>SKCR01009790.1:0-23234 GCA_019454045.1 Zanthoxylum bungeanum
TCAAAAAGAATATAAAGAAAATGAGATGGCTTCTTCTTTTGACTACTTACTGTCGAAGCTAGATAGAAAGGGAATGAACTGATTTTCTTTCTTTCGCTTCTCCTTTCTGTCGAACATGGAACAAAGAAAATTAATTGATTTTTTTTGTTTTTCTCTTAAAAATCAAGCCTAAATCTCACTCAAAGATTACCCAAATAAATAATCAAGACCATGGAATTAATCTTCAAGTGTTAAGGATTAATTGTGTTCTTGAAGTTCTTGATTTTTTCCTAGGGTTCAAGAATTGAATTTGGGAAAAATCTTGGTTGCCATTCTTGAGTGATCAAACCACCTTTTGATCACCAAGACTTGTTTTTAAGGAGCTCATTTTGGTGTATTTTGAAGGAGTTCAAAGTTTGGAGGATTTGGAAAAGCTTGGAGGCAAAGATTCAACAAATTGGCAAGGGTTAAAAGCTTGTTGGTAAAATTTTATTGTTCAATTTATTATTGATTTGTTGATGTTTATTGTTGAGAAAAATTATTGTGGATTTGTTGGATTAATTGGAAGCATGTATGTGAGGATTTGAAGCATTCAAGTGTTGGAAGAATTAGTATATAATTGATGTATGCTTGGAGAAATTTTTCAAGTGTTGGAAAATTATTGTGTATACTTAGATTAATTTTTTAAGTGTTGGAAATTAATTTGTGTATGCTTGAATGATTTATCAAGAGTTGATAAATGTATTAAAATGTATGGAAAATATTTTTTAATGCATTTGAAATTTGTAAGTTGAAAAGAAAAATTTGCCCACTGTTTTGGACTGCCAAAAAAAAAAAATTACTCGCTCGGGATTTGATCTCGGGCGGGTTCCGCTGCGCTCGGTTTTATCTGTTCCTCACTCAACAACTGCTACATATTATGGCTTAGTACCAACACTAGTACCACAAAACACACAGATGTTTTCAACTCGTCTTCTTGAAGTGGCTTCCATATTTTACTCTGGATGTCTTCAAAAGTGCAATGATGAGTTGAATTTATAACACATGAAAAGGGTGAGTAAAAATAATAGCACTAGTATCTGCCAAATGACAATTATTAGTTAAACAGTAAAATAAATCGTGATAGGTCAAAAAGGTCTGGATCCTGTCGGAGAAAATAAAAGAAAATAACAAAACAAATCACAATTATTAAGAAAAGACAAAGAGATATAATATTTACAATAATTTACGGCTTGATTGACGTCTATGCGCCAGGGACAAGCTTTCTATCCAATTTTCTTATAAATTGGCAAATAAGGTCTTTTTGAGTCAGATTCCCGAGACTTAACTGTTGTCTTTCTTTTTGGAATTGTACATATAACACGCGAATTTCGTGATACACATATCCACTGGGATGCGTCTCAAGAGTTTTAGATATGTCATCCAAAGACTCCTTACTCAAGCCATCCCTAATGAAATTAATCTTATCTTCACGGTTATCAGACACCATTCCTAAAGAACGACAACGAGTATCATAAAACATACGAGCACATTTATAACAAACACACATTCTTTTGGCTCTTCTCTTTTTAGCATATGTGCTTCTTCCTAAACCAGGCAGATGTGAAATAAAAAAAGTCAGAAAACTCACCTGCCAATCGGAACCGTGCTTCAATAATCCAACGAATGTCAGTATGAATATCTTTGATCATCAGTAGTCTCATCCGTTCCAAGCGAGCTTTGTAAACTTTCATCAGAGATTTTTGAGGGAGAGAAGGAAATTGCTTGTGAAGATTTACGAGAGCTTCTTCCATCCTGAAATGACTTAACCTGCGAAAACTAAACACATAAAATGAAATCACATCAAATCACAATATATACACAAATTGCATGGGTTGCCTCCCAGCTAGCGCTAAGTTTAACATCGTCAGCTAGACGTGACTGCCCGAACATTATGCTGGATCTGAAAGTGTGACACTTTCTTTTTGTCGCTCAATTGATTCTCCTTAATAGTGCTTGACACACTGACTGTTAACCTTGAATGTTTCGTTGGTATTGGGATCCAGTAACTCAACAGCTCCATATGGTAAAACCTGAGTGATCAAAAATGGACCTGACCACCTTGATTTCAACTTTCCAGGGAAAATTTTCAACATCGAGTTGTACAACAACACCTGCTGCCTTGGTTCCAACTGTCTGTGCACTATTTTTCGGCCATGCCATTTCTTGGTCTTTTCCTTGTATAATATGGCATTCTCATAAGCCTGTAGGTGAAATTCCTCCAATTCATTGAGTTGGTGAAGTCTTTTCTTTCATGCAGCTTGTGGATCAAGATTCAACTTCTTCAGTGCCCAGTCTGCCTTGTGTTCAAGCTCAATTGGAAGATGGCACACTTTCCCAAACACCATTTGATATGGGGATATACCAATGGGTGTCTTGTACGTTGTCCGGTAGGCCCATAATGCATCATCCAGTTTTGTAGACCAGTCCCTCCTTGTTGATCCAACAGTTCTTTCCAAGATTCTTTTGATTTCCATGTTTGAAACCTCAACCAGTCCATTTGACTGTGGATGGTAGGCAGTGGCAACCTTATGAGTAACTCCGTATTTGGATAAGAGTGCATCGAAGTATCTGTTGCAGAAATGTAAGCCACCATCACTGATTAAAGGACTTTGGCTGCAGTTTTATTCCCGCTAAAGTGACCACCATATGGTGATGAATGACAATGTTGCAGAACACTGTTGACCTCCTCCTGTGGAACACAACGCCTCAGTAATTGATCAGCACAGCGTTTGAACAGATACGGCTCATCCCAAACATAGTGTTTGACTTATTTGAAGAACTTCTTCCGTTGTTGAGTTTTCCATTCCCACTGCCATTTTCCTGACACTATGTAGTTGACATAGTCAGCATACCAAAGGATTTCCTGTTGTTTCATGGCAAACAGCTGTTCATCTAGAAAAGTTTCTTCGATTGTCAATTCTTTGCCAGCTGTTTCTCCATTCTCGAGCCTCGATAAATGATCTGCCACTTGATTTTATGTCCCTTTCCTGTCTCGAATCTCCACATATAATTCTTGCAGAAGAAGTATCCAACGGATCAATTTGGGTTTGGCATCTTTCTTCGCGAGCAAATATTTGATTGCTGAATGATCTGTGTAGACCACCACTTTGGGACCCAACAGATAAGAGCGAAATTTGTCAAAAGCGAACACAACTGCAAGCAACTCCTTTTCAATGGTTGTATATTTGAGTTGAGCTTCATTTAGAGTTCTGTTGGAGTAATAAATGGTGTGGAGAATCTTTGCTTTGCGTTGTTCTAAAACTACACCTACAACAAAATCACTAGCATCGCATATCACCTCAAATGGAATGGTCCAGTCTGGTGCTACAATGATGGGAGAAGAAATCATCTTCTGTTTTAAGATCTCAAAAGCTTTCTGGCATTCTTTGGTGAAGTTGAAATGCACATCATTCTCCAGAAGAGTGCACAGAGGTTTAGCAATCTTGGAAAAGTCTTTGATAAATCTCCTGTAAAAACCTACATGTCCAAGAAAGCTCTGAATCCCTTTGACAGATGTTGGTGAAGGTAGTTTTTCAATTGTCTCGATCTTTGCTTTGTCTATCTATATTTCTTTTTGTGAGATCTGGTGTCCAAGAACGATGCCTTCATGTACCATGAAATGGCATTTCTCCCAATTGAGTACCAGGTTTGTATCTTCGCACCTTTGTAACACCTATTTCAGATTTTGCAAGAAATAGTCGAAAGAGTCTCCAAACACAGAGAAGTCATCCATAAACACCTTCATACTCTACTCCAGCATGTCTGAGAAGATAGCCATCATGCAACGCTGAAATATGGCAGGGGCATTACATAGTCCAAATAGCATCATGTGGAAAGCAAAAGTACCATACATACATGTGAATATGGTTTTCTCCTGATCTTCTAGGGCGATGGCAATCTGATTGTACCCCGAATATCCGTCCAAAAAGCAATAGAACTCATGTCCTGCCAGTCTGTCCAGCATCTGATCAATGAATAACAGTGCAAAATGGTCCTTCCTTGTTGCTTTGTTCAGCTTCCTGTAGTCCATGCATACTCTCCATCCAGTCACTGTTCTTGTTGGAATCAGCTTATTCTTTTCATTTGTGACTACAGTAATTCCTTCTTTCTTCGGCGCATACTGCATAGGACTCACCCAACTGCTGTCTGAGAAGGGGTGGATGATGCCAGCATCCAACCATTTGATGATTTCTTTCTTCATGAGTTCCTTCATGATTGGATTGAGTCTCTGTTGATGCTCCATTGTGGGTTTGTACTCATCATTCATCAGAATCTTGTGCATGCAAAATGATGGACTAATGTCTCGAATGTCTACTATAGTCCAGCCAATGGCTCTCTTGGGCTATCGTAACACCCTCAGTAACTTTTCTTTCTGCTCCAATGTTAGCGAAGAAGAAATAATCACAGGTAATTCAGAAGATTTCCAAGAAATGCATACCTGAGATGGCTCGGAAGTAACTTCAGCTCCAGCTGTGGTGGTTCTTCAATTGAGGGCTTGATTCGATCTTTCTTTGGGAGTTCCCGACTTTCAACTGGTAGTGTTGAATTGAAACAAAATGGCTTGTCAAGATAGTTGATACATTCAAGAATTTCAGCATCTAGCTCGATGTCAGTCATGTTGGTGATGGAAGCTTCAAGTTTGTCCGAGGGAATTGTATCAGTTTCCTGAATGATACTATCAACAACATCAATTCTGAAACATTCTTCCTCTTTTTCATCTCTCGGGAATTTCATGGATTTAAAAACATTGAAGGTAACTTCTTGGTCCTGAACTTTCATGGTTAGATCTCTTTTTTGTACATCAATAACAGTTCGACCTGTAGCCAAGAATGGTCTCTCGAGGATGATAGGTACATATTTGTCTTCCTCCATGTCAAGAATAATGAAATATGTTGGGAGAATGAGTTTGTCAACTTTAACCAGCACATCTTCAACGACTCCTCTCGGAAATGCGAGCATTCTATCAGCAAGTTGCAAAGAGGCTGAGGTGGGCATTGTTTCACCAATTTGTAGTTTCCTATAAATAGAAAAAAGGTATTAAGTTAACACTGGCACCTAAGTCACATAAAGCCTTACTGATATAATGTTCTTCAATGGTGCATGAGACAGTGAAACTGCCAGGATCTTTCAACTTCGGGGGAAGTTTCCTCTGAATGATGGCATTGTATTCTTCTGTCAATGCAACCGTCTCGTAATCTCTCAATCTTCATTTTCGTGAAAGAATGTCTTTCATGAATTTAACATAACTGGGCATTTCTTCCAACGCTTCTGCGAATGGGATGTTGATGTGCAGCTTTTTGAAGACTTCCAGGAATCCAGCAAACTGTTTGTCCAGCTTGTTTTTCTATAGTCGCTGTGGAAAAGGTGGAGGTGGAGGTGGAATGATTTGATCTTTTTCCTTTGCTTTTTTTTCCTCCATTTGTGGAACTGTTTCTTTTTGAACTTCTTCAATGGATGCTTTGATTCCAACATCTTTGTTGATTTGAGTACCTCTTTTCAAAGTAATGGCTTGACATTGCTCATTCCCTCTGTTCCTTGGATTTGGCTCTGTGTTGCTGGGAAGATTTCATGGCGGTCTGTAACTCTGAGCATTGGCAAGTTGTCCAATTTGATTCTCCAGTGCTTTGATAGAGGCAGATTGGCTCTGAAACATATCATCATATTTTTTTAACTGGGCTAGTAATTCTACTATTCCTGGTTCATTTGCCTGCTCATGGCCTTTGGTTTGTTGTTGGAAACCAGATGTTGGATAATTCTTTTGCCCTGAATTATTGCTCCATGAGAAATTGGGATGATTCCTCCACCCTGGGTTGTAGGTGTTGGAATATGGTTTGTTCCACTATCTATTGAAATTGTTGACAAAATTCACCATTTCTTCAAGTTGGTTTGGTTCTGGTGCTCCTCCATATAGTGAACTTGTGGATCCAGTGGTAATAGTCTCCATAAATTTGCATATCTGATCCAACTTGGCGTTGACTGCTGTATTGGCTCCAACTTCATAAATTCCAGCAATTCTTTGGATCATGTTCCTTTCTGTTGGCCACAAGGAATTATTGTTTGCCATTTCTTCGATTAGGTCTCAAGCTTGATCTTCTCATTTTACCATCAAAGCTTCTCCAGCAGCAGCGTCAATTGTGGTTCTCATTAGTCCAGAAAGTCTATTATAGAATGTTTGGACTTGAAGCTATTTTGGAATCTCATGGTGAGGACATTTCCGAAGCAAATCTTTGTACCTTTCCCAATCTCATGTTGCACAAAGGATGTGATGTCATTCCTCAGCTTTCCAGTTCTGGCTGGTGGAAAATATTTTGCAAGAAATTTGGTGGCCAGAGTGTTCCAAGTTGTGATGGAACTTGCTGGTAGAATGTAGCCAAGCTTTATCTCTGTCTTTCAAGGAGTATGGAAAAGCTCGCAGTCTCATTGCTTCTTCAGCTGCTTGGTTGTAATTGAAAGTGCCACAAACTTCCAGGAAGTTACTGATGTGGGCATTAGGATCTTCAGTTGCATTCCCTCCAAACTGAACTGACTACTGAATCATCTGAATTCATGTTTTGATGTCACACGCATTTACTGGTAAGAGAGGAAGTACAATACAGGAAATGAAGGTTTCAACCACCGGAATTGTTTTGTCTCAAATGGGAATTAGTGGTGCAACTTCTAAAGGTTTAGGTTCCATGTTAACAATTGCTTCTTGGCCTTCTCGCTTTTCCCTTCTCAACTGTCTAATGGTTCTTTCTGTTGGGTTTCTCTAAGGTCCCAGGATCAAATCAAGCAATGAAACATCATATATGTGAATACTCGTAAAAGCATGGCGGAATCATACTTACAACGATCGGTTATGGCGATGCGAGGAACAATAAAATCTTCAAGCTTTATGTCCATGAGGCTCTCGGCTTTCTTGAAAAATTTGAGCTCCAAATTCGGTCATGGTCCTCCATTGATGCTCCAAGCTCTAAGTGGTAATTCCATGCTCACAAGTCGATTTCCCTATCACCTTCGCATGACCCCGAATATGTGCTAGCACTCTTGAAATTTTGCCACAAAATTTCTACAATTGTTTCTCCTAACTCACGGCATTTGCCAAAAATTGAGAGGAAAAAAAGGCCATTGGCCGAGAGTGAGAAGAGAGGAGAGGAGAGAATGTGTGGTGTTAGTTGGTTTGTGTATCTAATACACAAAAATCAAAATCAAAAAAATTGTAAAAAGCCTTTCAAAAAGTCAAATACAATTTTGGAGCCAAAAAGCAATTAATGCTTTCGAACCACTTCCATCAATCAATAGTGACATGTTGTCAATCACTCAAAGTGACTTGACATCACATCAATCAAAGTGACTAATGATTTGACGCTTGATGTGACTTGTGGGCCGTACTTTAATTCAAAATGCGAGTGTGCCCACAAACACTCCCGGGCTCGGGTTCGCTAATTCCAAATTAACGAATTTTCCGTTACGACGTAATTAAATAATCATGCCTAGCAAAATCACTATTCACATCGCTAACGAATTAATTCTAAATTAACTCGTTTGCCTGAATTAAAATCTAATTTTAATTCCTTGTCGAAATCCAATTTCGTATAATATATCGAATATATTATTTTATCGATTAATTCAAAATTAATCGTTCTCTCTCTTTAAATAATATTTTATCCCAGATAAAATATCTCCGTAATTAATCCCAGATTAATTTTCTCTCTCATCTAATTAATCCCAGATTAATAAAGTGCGAGTCATATGTCATCGATGAATCTTCGGGAAGCGAACCATGAGATCCCCGGATATGTTGGCAGTAAATTCGGTCGTCGGATTATCCGAAAACGTATGTACTTAGTACTACGTTTTTACCGATTTACAAGACATGGTTGGCTTCTAGCAAAGCATCATGCCTATCCAATTCTCCAGAAATATTCTTACTGGAATATTTGATCTATATCAGGCGTAGTATATGTGGTATTGCGTATTTCGATCCAGTATCGGATGTCACGTGCAAGGCCTGGGGCTGGAATTGTGTCTGCCCCTTACGAAGCACATATCAGATCTCTGGTAACTAGTCTCTATAATCGGATAAACATGACCTAGTAATTTTATCCCGATGACTGCAGTACATAAGAGCACCAGTTTCGTATCCTACGTGATCATCATCTCCACTATGACTGGAGTGATACTTCCATCTCGACATCACACCCAATACACTACGATTCTCAATATTCCCAAAAGAGGCGTACACAGAACCTGTTAAAGCCCTGGACGACCTAAACCAAATAGCAGTGCAAGTTTCAGGTTAATACCAAATACAACTACCCTGATAAACACAACCTCCTATTACACTTGCATGAGTATCCTATACCCAAATATATGAGAACTATGATGTTATGCTCCCATAACACGCACAAGTGCAATACTAGTCTATTCCGTATTATTGATGTCCAATCTCGATAATACTACGACTAGGGATATTTAATGATTAAACCTTCATGGATTGGTACTGTCTCATATCTTATCAATCCGGAACTAATCATATGGACCTTTCATCATTTTATATATCTTGGTGATCTAATCACAAATGATAAAAGAGCAATTTCCTTCGTCACATAGTTAATTTGTACAACAACACCATGATCTGTACAAATAGTGATGTTATGGGTCATAACTGTCCAACAATCTCCCACTTGGCACATAGCCAATCACCCAAGTGTCCTACACCCGAACTATGTACGGTTCGCTCAAACTTCTGCTGAGGAAATGTTTTCGTCAGCGGATTTGCATGGTTATCATCTGATGCGATTTACTCGATCATCACATCGCCACGATGTATGATTCGAACGAATCAGATGAATAATTGAAGTATATATTTGGATCGTTGATGAGACCATTAATTCTTTAGTCTGTGCTGTAGCCGAGCTCAGCTGCTAACAGGACTATATCTAATCTAATTATATTATTATCAATCCAGAAGGCTTCTATTGCTGCCTCAGCTGCAACAATAATCCATTTTTGTTGTTTATTCCGTAACAGTATCTTGCTTGGAAGATTTCCATCTCACTGTTCCGTTATTCAAACTTTATAGTACCGTTCTTACGACTTATAGTCGTTATTGTCGGTTATGAAACTTGCAACGGTGAACCCAGTCACTTCAAGTTCTCCTTCTCCATAGTTTAAGAAAGCATCCTTAGTTCCTCTAAGATACTCAAGGATGTTCTTAACATCAATCCAATGACTATCACTTGGATTGGCCTGATTGTGACTCCATATGCTCAAAGCGTATGAGACACCAGGTCACGTACATTTATTTCAATGTACGAGTTCTCGGAGAGTATTAACAACTTTAAATCTATCCCAGTAGATCTTTATTCCTAGAATAAAAGTTGTTTTTCCCAAGAATTCTACGGAGAATTTTCACGAAAGCCAAGCTTTCACCGATTGTATTATGGGAATATCATTTCCAAGAAATGACATATCATCATTATTTAGGACATTCATTGTCAGTGCGCTCCCACTAACCTCCTTATATACACAAGAATAATTTTTGTTTTGAATTAAATCATACACCATTATGATTACATCAAAACGATAATTCCAAGAACACTATGTTTGCTTCAATCCATCCATGGATCGAATTAACTTGCAAACCTTGTTTGCTCGTTTTGGTACGACAAAACCGTCAGGATATTATAAACATCCTCCAAAAGGTTTCCGTTAAGGAAAGCGGTTTTGTCATTCAGCTGCCATATTTCATGAATGAAACATGCAGAATCAGCAAGCATTATCCAAATGGATTTACCGTGGCAACCGGTAAAAGGTTTCGTCGTAATCTACACAATGTTGATAACGACACCTTTTCGCTACAAGCCTAGCTTAGTACGTTAATATGTTGCCTTCCATGTATGTCTTCCTTGAAGACTTATATAGTATCAATAGGCACAATGCCTTACGGTACAACAACTAGTATCCAAACTTAGTTGGTATACAATGAATCTATTTCGGATATCATGGCACTTTGCCATAATAGGGAGTCGATACCTTGTATCACTTCCTCATATGTTTCCAGATAGTTTTCCTCAATAAGATTGACATCTTCATGAGGTGAGATCAGAAACCCATACCCCAGGTTGTTTTCTGACTCTCTCCGACTTACGAGGTTCTAGTGTATTTGAAGATTATTGTTATAGTTTCATCCTTGATGAACTATTTGTGTTCCATTAAGGACTCGGTGCCTGGAATAGTATTACTCTGATTTTCATCGAGTTTTACTTTCCTCCCACTTACCACTGTATATAGGTATTCCTCTTAGGAAAACCGCATGGTGAGCAACAATTAAATTTTTCTCTAGTGAGTGGTATAAGTACTATACTTTGGTTTCCCTAGGATAACCTACAATTAGGCACTTATCCGATTTGGGTTCTAGTTTGGTATCATCCAAACACATGCCTAGCATTCCCAAATCTTTAGGATTGAGAAAAACCTAGTTTCTTTCCTGTTCATATCTAATATGAAGTTTGTCTAACAGATTTTTATGGAACCTTATTCAAAATAAGTTCTGCACTGTTTAATGCGTATCCGTTGAAGGAAATGGTAGCTCAGAGCGACTCATGATTAACCTTATCATATCCAACAAAATTCGATTTCTCTGTTCGGACACACCATCAAACTGATGTGTTCCAGGAGGAGTCCTCATTTGAAAGAATACTATACTCTTTCAAGTATTTGAGAAACTTATTGCTTAAGTATTTTTCATCATGGTCTAACCATGACGATTTAATACTTTAGCCGATCTGTCTGTCTATTTCGTGTCGAAACTGTAAAAGTTTCCGATTTGTGTTTCAAAAGAAACACATAACCATAACGCGATGCCACATCCGTAAAGGTCACGAAACATTCATATCCACCTCTAGCTTAGCTAGACATTGGCCCACTTACGTCACTATGAACAAGGGCTAACAGATCGGTGGCACTTATACTTTTACTAAGTAAAAGGTATTTTAGGCATTTTGCGCAATAAACTAGATTCGCAGACATTATTTGAATAGAATCAAATCCGTCCTAGTATCCACTCTTCAAAAGTATGGATATACGAGTCTTGTTTAAAGTTGTCCTAGACAATAATGCCATAAATAAGTCTCAACTGATTTACTCAGTTTGAGCTATTTGTTCGTCATAACATATGTTTGAGATTTATTTATATTCAAAATATAAATACTATTTTTCACATCTAATGTGTTTATCTCAATATCATCTTTATAAAATAAAACACTTTAGTGTTCTAGAATATAAAGGTATACCCGCAACGGGTTAAACCCTGATATAGAGATAATGTATCTAGTCAAACTAGTTATATTTTAACAGTTTTCTAATTTAAGTACACACCCAGAGGGTAGTTCCTAAACTTAGGTATCTACGGTTAAAACAGCGACTTTCGTCCCATTTCCGATTCGCAGATAAATCTCAGCTGAAGTCAGTATCCTACTTATCAGCAGATTCTGCACACCAGTACATATTTATGTACCACATCCAGTATTTAAAATCCAATTTTAATTCTAGTAGTGAACATGTTTATGACAAACATATTTAAAGCTGGAGCCTTGCACCGTCTTCAATTCCTTCATGTTTGCATTGTCCATACGGCAGTCACACTTCAGTGACCCCGTTTGCAACAGTTTAGGCAGACATTTTGGGATATGTCACTTGTCTTCCCAGAAGATTATAATGATTTTGCCTTTGCCCCTTTTCCACACCCCAGAAGCCATTGGCCAAGCCTTGGCCTTCCGAAATGTCGAAGTAAGATGCGCCTTGCGCTTCTTGGCTTATTGCAAACTTTGGCTTTATCTCCTTAGGTATAGCTATTAACTCTCCAAGAGTTTACTATTGCAATTTGTTCTTCTAAGATCTAAGGATAGATCTATGAAGATCCTTCAATTTCATTATCATACTATAAGGATCTAATCCTTAGTTCTGTATAAGAAATTAAGGAGTCTATTTGGCAAGCATAATGAATTAAGCACTAAAGTTATCATCACATGAATCTTCCAAAGATCATGCTCTACTATTTGCTTAACTCCGGGCTTAGGCCTAAGATGTTATTTTATCAAATAAAGTAACTTCTTTGTTTTCAGGACCATCCTGAAGTTTTATTCCCAATTTGAAAATTAAAGTCGTTTAAATACATTTTCACCCAAGATTATGTTTTAAACACTAATCTTTCAATTATCTTGATTCTAATAGTCCAACTATTTAATCAATGATTTTAGGTACAATTTATTATAATGATTACTATAGTCTAACTATATAATCAACTATAATTTAATTGATTAATTCAAATATATGATTACTATAATCCAATTATAAAATCAACTATAATTTGAAATAGTTTGAATGCAGTCCAACTGTTTTAAAACAACGATTAAATATTAGTCCAACTAATAAATAAGTTGTTTGATGAAATATTTGAAATGAACGCGTATGGCAAGTAACTAAACGAATACTGCAAATTTAATACTTGCCTCCCACTATTTTTCGGCGAGCCTCTAACCCTTTGTGGAGTACTCGGGAAACCTTGTTTCCTAGTGGGCTAGGATCCCGTTAAATAACACACAATCTTGACTTTGGCCAACAAATTGTATGATAATTAACTAGGTAGATCTCTAAGATCTATTGGATCCCATCCAATTCCTAGATCCAGTAGGTGGACATCCAAGTCTGCTATATCTTATATATGCCAATATATCCAATATATTGCCTAACCTTTTTCCTCTGAATCAACTAAGCCTTGGCTTTGGCATAACAAACTTAGTGATCCTAGTTAAGCGGAACCCATTGACCTTAGAAAGCTTCGTAATCAATGTCGATGGATAAGAAGTGATCTTGACTTTGGCCAACAAATCACAACTTGGACAAGACACTGATATTGAACAAAGCCTTCATGATTCAAACACATCCTCGATGGACAAAGGTCTTGACTTTGGCCAACAAACCAATGCCAGTCTTGGATCTTGAATAAGAATCACTCAATGGAAGGAAAAACGCTTAATATGATGTTGAGGGTTTTTCGCGTAATTGGCAACCAATTAATTATCTTTGTTAAGGTCTCATCATCATACACCCTTAAGCATGCATTCTAAACACATAATAAGGCGCATATAAATAAATATAATAATGATATGCGGATGGATGTTGAGTTCTTATAAGGTCCCAAGAATCATCAAAATCAAGCATAAAAACGCATGAATACATCAAAGGATAATGACGGAAACATATACTCACAATGATTGGATTTGATGCATCAAAGAAATTTTTCATTCTCTTCTTCAAGAAGGATTCGGCCATGGCTCTCCAAGTCAGTGGGATGGTCGATTTTGATGCTCCATTTGTCTTCTAGGTTCGGCCATGGAAGACCACCATTGAAGCTCCAAGATTCAAGCTTCAAAATGAATTCCCAACTCAAAGATTCACTACCCTATCACCTTGTATAACCCATGGGTGTGCTAGCACTCTCTTTCTTCATAAATTCGGTCCAACCAAGAATTTTGAGGAAGAAAATAGCTTGAAGCCGTGAGAAGAGAGAAGAAGATGGCAAAAACCGTGAAGCCCTAGCCCTATGAGAGAAAAGACCAAATGTTGTAAAAGAGGGAAAAGAAAATGTAATACATATATCTTTTACTTATTTTCCAAAAACAAATAAATATATACATTAAACATTTTCTTTATTCCAAAAAGTCGAAAAGCAAAAGACAATCAATGCTTTTCACCTTTTCACCCATCACTTTTACTATTCATATCAAGTCACTTTATTAAAGTGACAACATGTCATGTCAAATCACTCAAAGTGACAAGTGATTTGACAATTGATGCGACTAGCGATTTGACGCTTGATGTGACTTGCGTGCTGCACTTGAATTTGAAATGCGAATGCGCTCGCAACCACTCTCGGGCTCGGGTTCGCTAATTCCAAATTAACGAATTTTCCGTCGTGTCGTAATTAAGTGATTACGCCTAGCGAAATCACTATTGACGTCGCTAACGAATTAATTCTAAATTAATTCGTTCGCCCGAATTAAAATCCAATTTCAATTCCGCGTCGAAATCTAATTTCGATTAATATATCGAATATATTAATTTTACCGATTAATTCCAAATTAATCGTTCTCTCTCTTAAACGATATTTTATCCCAGATAAAATATCTCCGTAATTAATCCCAGATTAATTTTCTCTCTCATCGAATTAATCCAAGATTAATTAAAGTGTGAGTCATACGTCATCGGTGAATCCTCGGGGAGCGACCCATGAGATCTCCGGATATGTTTGCAGTAAATACGGTCATCGGACTATCCGAATAAGTACGTACCAAGTACTACGTTTTACCGATTCACAAGACAAGGTTGGCTTCTAGCAAAGCGCCATGCCTACCCAATTCTCCGGAAATATTCTTATAGGAATATAAAGATATGTATAAGGCGTAGTATACATAGTATCATGCATATCGGTCCTGTATCGGATGGTCACGTGCTAGGCCTGGGGCTGGAATTGTGTCTGCCCTGTACGAAGCACATGTCGGATGTCTGGTAACTAGTCTCTATAATCAGATATACATGACCTTGTCATAATATCCCGATGGCTGCAGCCCTTAAGAGTACTAATACCATATCCTACGTGACATCATCTCCACTATGACTGGAGTGATACTTCCATCTTGACATCACACCCAATACTCTACGATTCTCAATATACCCAGCATTGGCGTACACAGAACCGGTTAAAGCCATGGACGACCGCAACCAAAGTATATTGATTGTCGCAAGTATTAGCGGTGCAAGTCTCAGGTTAAGACCAAATACACCTACCCTGACTTCGGACACCCATAGACACACAGTCATATTACCAATGGGATTCCGAGGGGGTCAATCCAGAGCGAAGCTGTTTCCCGTACCATCGGTGAAACACAACCTCCTACCGCACTTGCATAAATATCCAATACTTAAATATATGAGAACTATGTCGTTATGCCCTCACAACGCGCACAAGTACGATACTAGTCTTTTACGCATTACCGATGTCTTATCTCGATAATACTCTGACTAGGGATATTTAATGATTAATCCTTCATGGACTGATATTGTCTCATATCATTTCAATCCAGGAACTAATCATATGGACCTCTCATCATTTATACATCTAAGGTGATCTAATCACAAATGATAAGAGTGTAATTTCCTTATCACATAGTTAATTTGTACAACAACATCATGATCTGTACAAATAGTGACGCTATGGGTCATAATTGTCCAACAATCTCCCACTTGGCCTATAGCCAGTTACTCAAGTGTTTAACACCCGAACTATGTACGTTTCGCTCAATCTGCTGAGAAAAGGTTTTCGTCAGCGGATTTACATGATTATCGTCTGACGTGATTTGTACGATCATCACATCACCACGATGTATGATCCGAACGAATCAGATGAATATCGAAGTATATATCTGGATCGTTGATGAGACCATTAATTCTTTAGCCTGTGCTGACGCCTAGCTCAGCCGCTAACAGAACTATATCTAATCTAATTAGATTTGTTATTGACCCAGATGGCTTCTATTGCTGCTTCAGCTGCTGCAATTAACCTGCATTTGTTGTTTATTCGGTAACAGTATCTTGCTTGGAAGATTTCCAGCTCACTGTATCTTTATTCAAACTGTATAGTACCTTTGCGACTTTTAGTCGTCTTTATCGGTTATAGGAAACTTGCTACAGTGACCCTAGTCACTTCAAGTTCTCCTTCTCCATAGACTAAGACAGCATCCTTAGTTACTCTAAGATACTATGGATGTTCTTAACATCAATCCAGTGACTATCACTCGGATTGGCCTGTTTGTGAATCCATATGCTCAAAGCGTATGAGACACCAGGTCTCGTACATTTTTCAATGTACGGTTTCTAGGAGAGTATTTCGAAAGCCAAGCTTTCGCCAATAGCAATTTTATGGGGATATCATTTCCATGAAATGACTTATATTATTATCATTATTTTATAGGACAGCCACTGTCGGTGCACTCCCACTAACCCTCTTATATACACAAGAATCTTTTCGTTTTTGAATTAAATCATAAATCATTATGATTATATCAAAACAATAGTTCCAAGAACCTAATGCTTGCTCCAATCCAAACATGGATTGAATAACAAGCATTATCCAAATGGATTTACCATGGCAACAGGTAAAAGGTTTAATCGTAATCAACACAATGTTGATAACGATACCTTTCGGCTACAAGCCTAGCTTTGTTCTTTGGTATGTTGCCATCCATGTACGTCTTCCTTGAAGACTCATAAAGTGCCAATAGGCACAATACCTTGTGGTATATCAACTAGTATCCAAACTTGTTGATTTACATGGAATCCATTTCGGATTATATGGCACTTTGCCATATTAGGGAGTCGATACCTTGTATCACTTCCTTATACGTAGTCAGTTGGTATTCCTCATTAAGATAGACATCTTTATGAGGTTAGATCAGAAACCCATACCCCAGGTTATTTTCTGACTCTCTCCGACTTACGCGGTTCTTGTGTGTATTCGAAGATTAATAGTAATAGTTTCATCCTTGATGAACTATTTGTGTTCCATTAGGATTCAGTGCTTTGAACAGTATTACTCCGATTTTCATCGAGTTATACTATCCTCCCACTTACCACTGCATATCGGTATTCCTCTTAGGAAAACCCGCATGGTGAGCAATAATCTAATTGTTCTCAGGTGAGATGTATAAGTACAATACTTATGGTATCCCTAGGATAACCTAAATTTGGCACTTATCCTATTTGGGTTCTTGTTTGGTATCATCCAAACGTATGCTTAGCATCCCAAATCTAACAGGAATGTGAAACCCGTTTATTTTCCGTTCATATCTAATATGTTAACTGTCAAACAGACTTTTATGGAACCTTATTATAATAAGTTCTTGCACTGTTTAGCGTATCCGTTGAAGGAAAGGGTAGCTCAGAGCGACTCGTGATTAACCTTATTATGTCTTACAAAATTCGGTTAATCCTATTCGGACACACCGTCAAACTGACGTGTTCCGGGAGGAGTCCTCATTTGAAAGAATACTATACTCTTTCAAGTATTCTAAAAACTTATTGCTTAACTATTTTCCATTACGGTCTTACCGTGACGGTTTCATACTTTAGCTGATCTGCTTGTCTATTTCGTGTCGAAACTGTGAAAGTTTCCGATTTGTGTTTCAAAAGAAACATATAACCATACGCGATGCCACATCCGTAAAGGTCACGAAATATTCATATCTATATCTAGCCTAGCTAGACATGGGCCCACTTGCTTCACTATGAAGTAGGGCTAACAGATCGGTGGCAGTTACACTTTTACCAAGTAAATAGTGTTTGAGGCACTTTGCCCAATAAACTAGATTCGTAGACTTTATTTGAATAGAATCAAATTAGTCCTGGTACCCGCTCTTCAAAAGTGCGGATATACGAGTCTTATTTGATAGTGTCCTTGACAACTATGCCACAATTAAGTTTCTTAACTGATCAAATCAGTTTGAGCTATTTAATTGTCATGTTATATATTTGAGATATTATTTATATTCAAAATATAAATTTTGTTATTCACATCTAATGTGTTTATCTCAATATCATCTTTATATAATGAAACACTTTAGTGCTCTAGAATATAAAGGTACACCTGCAACGGGTTAAACACTGATATAAAGATAATGTTCCTAGTCAAACTAGTTACATTATAACAGTTTCCAATTTTAGGTACACACCCGAGGGTAGTTCCTAAACTTAGGTATCTACGGTTAAAACAGCGACTTTCGTCCCGTTTATAATTCGCAGATAAATCTCAATTGAAGTCAGTATCCTGTTCAAAACAGATTTTGAACATCAATATATATATATTTTATGTACCACACTAAGTATCTAAAATCTAATTTTAATACTAGCTGTGAACATAATTATGACAATCATTTTTGAAGTCAAGGCCTTGCTCGTCTTCTATTCCTTCTTGGGATATGTCCTTTTATCTTCCTAGAAGATAATAATGATTTTGCCTTTGCCATTTTTAATATTCCGATAGCCTTCGACCAGGCCTTGAGTTTCTAGAATATTGAAGTAAGGTGTGTCTTGCACTACTTGCCTAATTGCAAACTTTGACTTTGTCTCCTTGAGAATAGTCATTAATTCTCCAAGAATTATTTATTGCAATTTTAACAGTACTTATAAGATCTAATCTTTGAATATCCTTCAATTTCAATATTATACTTTAAGAATCTAATCCTTAGTTCTGATAAAGAAATTAAGGAGTCTATATGACAAGTATTATGGATTAAGCACTAAAGTTATCATTACATGAATATTCCAAATATCATGTTCCTTATTTGCTTAACTCCGGGCTTAGGCTTAATCTTTTATTTTATCAAATAAAATAACTTATTATTTTTCCAAGACCATCTTGAAATTTATTCCCAATTTGAAAATTAAACCATTTAAATACATTTTCCTCAGGATTATGTTTTAAATGTCAATCTTTCTATTTATATCTTGATTCTAATAGTCCAACTATTTAATCAACGATTTGTGGTATTATTTATTATAATGATTATAATAGTCCAACTATATAATCAAATATAATCTAAATTAATTACCTCAATTACATTGATTACTATAATCCAATTATAAAATCAACTGTAAACTGAAATTAATTAATTCAAATATATTGATTAATATAATCCAATTAATATAATCAAGTATAATACAGTCCAACTATTTATTAAAACAACAATTTAAATATTAGTCCAACTAACATTTAATCTAACGACGAAATAATTTGAATGAGCGCGTATGGCGAGTAATTGAACGAGTATTGCAAATTCAATTCTTGCCTCCCACTATTTTTCGGCGAGCCTCTAACCCTCTGTCGAGTACTCGGGAAGCCGAGTTTCCTAGTGGGCTAGGATCCCGTTAAATGTCACACAATCTTGACTTTGGTCAACAAATTGTATGATAATTAACTAGGTAGATCTCTAATATCAATTGGATCCAATCCAATTCCTAGATCCGGTAGGGGGACATCCAAGTCCGAAACATATATCTTATATATGCCAATACATCCAATGTATTACCTAACCTTTTTCCTCTGAATCAACTAAGCCTTGGCTTTGGCACAACAAACTTAGTGATCTCAGTCAAGCGCGACCCATTGACCATGGAAAGCTTCGTAATCAATGTCGATGGACAAGAAGTGGTCTTGACTTTGGCCAATAAACCACAACTTGTACAAGACACTGATATGGAACAAAGCCTTCGTGATTCAAACACATCTTCGTCAGACAAAGGCCTTGACTTTGGCCAACAAACCAATGCCGTCTCGGATCTTGAGTGAGAATCACTCAATGGAAGGAAATACGCTTAATATTGAGCGAGAGTTTTTCGCGTGCAAATTGGCAACCAATTTATTATCTTTGTTAAGGTCTCATCATCATACACCCTTAAACATGCATTCTAAACACATAATAAAGCGCATATGAAATAAAATAATAATGATATCCGAATGGATATTTTACATTGATCATAGATCAAATCTCTCTCTTTCTCTCTCCTGCTAGCACTTGTATTACTTCTACCCGTTACACTACACTTCTAAAGAACTTCATATATATTGAGGGGAATAGGTGAGAAGAGAAATACAATGAGAATATAGGTGATAAGGCTGGACACGCAGGTCCAATTAATAAATCAAATTTATTACAATTTCTAAAATTGTCCCACCCGACTAATATCCATCTGATATACATTATTCATGCATCGCAACCATGTATTCATACAAGCATGTTATCAATCAATCTAATCCAATTAATTAATCTGATAATTAGTGATCATCCAATGTTCAAACAACGATTTGATTTTTACTCGAGTCAAACTCGTTTTGCGAATAAGTACTCAAAGTACAATTCTTGAATTAAATTAAACTACATAATTAAATCCAATTTAATACGCATTTAATTCTAATTCACTATTTAATTCCAAATTAAATATTACACTTTTTAAATAATCTTTACGACTTAAATTCCAAATTTAATCGTTACGGGTCTCAAAACCCGATTAATATCCAATATTAATTTAATTAAAGTCCAATGAGCTTTTAATTAATTTCTTCAAGGCGTGGACTTTTGGTCAACTCGGGTCAAACCGAATAACCAAAATCCAATCCAGAGTTACCCCATAAGCCCAAAAATTAATTTAGGCCATTAGGCCCAATTAAACTTTAAAGGTTCATTAGTCGCATTTGGGACTTTTGGAAGCGGTTTTGGGCCTAATTGGATCCAACCAATTTTGGCCTAAACCAACTTTGTACAACAAAGTCCAATAAACCCAATAACAACTTTAAAAGCCCAAATCCAATTTTAAGGCCCATTTTAATTAAATTACAAAATCCAATTTTACAATTCAATTAAACAAAGTCCATAGCATTATTAATTACCCAAATCAAAGTTTCCAAAACACCAAATTTGTCCAATTAATCATGCTTAACATCATGGAATCATGTCTAACATAATTTGATCAAAATCAAACCCAAATATACATGCTAAAGTCTCGGCCAATGGGGTTTTGTGTCCAAATTCAAATTCAATCCATCATTGAATCCAATCAAACATAAAATCAACATCCCTAATGATTTCCAAGTCATCCAATGAACAAAAAATCAAAAATTCCAAGATATTATGGGCTATGTGTATTCGGCCAACTTAAGCATTTGGGGAAAATTGTTCCAAACTAATTTTCAACAAATTGACCGAATCAATCCTCAATTAAACATACTTTAAGCATTCTAAATCATCCAATTTCATTAAACATGCTCAAAATCAAGTTCACCCAAATTTGTCAATTTTGGCCAACACAAAAAATTGGGGAATTTGTTCCAAACACAATTTCTTCAAATTGATCATGCACAACATCAATTCATCAATATACAAGCATACTTATCAATCAATTTAACCAAATCATGCTTCAATTGATTTTACCCAATTTTAAACCCTAACTTTTTCATGCTTGATGTAAGCTCAAGATACCATTGTTGAGTTCTTATAAGGTCCCAAGAATCATCAAAATCAAGCATAAAAACGCATGAATACATCAAAGGATAATGGCAGAAACATATACTCACAATGATTGGATTTGATGCATCAAAGAAATTTTCATTCTCTTCTTCAAGAAGATTCGGCCATGGCTCTCCAAGTCAGTGGGATGGTCGATTTTGATGCTCCATTTGTCTTCTAGGTTCGGCCATGGAAGACCACCATTGAAGCTCCAAGCTTCAAGCTTCAAAATGAATTCCCAACTCAAAGATTCACTACCCTATCACCTTTGTTAAACCCATGGGTGTGCTAGCACTTTTTTCTCTTTTCTTCATAAATTCGGTCCAACCAAGAATTTTGAGGAAGAAAATGGCTTGAAGCCGTGGAGAAGAGAGAAGAAGATGGAAAAACCGTGAAGCCCTAGCCCTAGGAGAGAGAAGACCGAATGTTTAAAAGAGGGAAAAGAAAATGTAATACATATATCTTTTATTTATTTTTCCAAAAACAAATAAATATATATATTAAACATTTTCTTTATTCCAAAAAGTCAAAAAGCAAAAGACAATCAATGCTTTTCACCTTTTCACCCATCACTTTTTTACTATTCACATCAAGTCACTTATTAAAGTGACAACATGTCATTCACATCACTCAAAGTGACAAGTGATTTGACAATTGATGCGACTAGTGATTTGACGCTGATGTGACTTGCGTGCTGCACTCGAATTCGAAATATGAATGCGCTCGCAACTACTCGCGGGCTCGGGTTCGCTAATTCCAAATTAACGAATTTTCTGCGCGTCGTAATTAAGTGATTACGCCTAGCGAAATCAATATTGACGCGCTAACGAATTAATTTAGAATTAATTCGTTCGCCCGAATTAAAATCCAATTTCAATTCCGCGTCGAAATCTAATTTCGATTAATATATCGAATATATTAATTTTACCGATTAATTCCAAATTATCATTCTATCTCTTTAAACACGATATTTTATCCCAGATAAATATCTCCGTAATTAATCCCAGATTAATTTTCTCTCTCATTGAATTAATCCAAGATTAATAAAGTGCGAGTCATACATCATCGGTGAATCTCGGGGAGCGGACCCATGAGATCTCCGGATATGTTGGCAGTAAATACGGTCATCGGACTATCCGAATACTACGTACCACAGTACTACGTTTTACCGATTCACAAGACAAGGTTGCTTTCTAGCAAAGCGTCATGCCTACCTAATTCTCCGAAAATTTCTTATAGGATATAAAGATCTGTATCAGGCGTAGTATACATAGTATCGTGCATATCGGTCCAGTATCGGATGGTCACGTCTAGGCCTGGGGCTGGAATTTTGTCTGCCCCGTACGAAGCACATGTCGGATGTCTGGTAACTAGTCTCTGTTGGTATTAATCTAGGTCCCAAGATCAAACAAGCAATGAAAACATGCTTGAATACACCAACGAAGATAGCGGAATACTTAAATCGGTCGGTTGAGTCGATTTGAAGACGATTGAAGCCAAAATGCTCAATGTTTTGGCGCATGAACTGCAGCAGTCCACTGCCTCCAATTTCAAATTTTGAGCTGAGAAAACGGAGCTCCAAGCCTCGTCGAACGGATCCCGGCTCATGGGTGAACCTCCCTACCACCTTCGCAAGACTCGTAAGTGTGCTAGCACTTGAGTTTTTGCCACAAAAACCCACTTTTGCTTCCCTATAGCTCACGGCATTTCTGGTTCAAAACCAGTCCATATGTTTCTGTTTTTGGCGTGAGAGAAGAGAAAGAAATGGAGAGATAGAAATGTGTTGACCATCTTGTAAAAAGTGTAAAGCCTTTTTATTATATATTTTCCAAAATAATAATCAATTTCCATTTAATTTCATCTAATAAATTAATGATTTTGGAGCCAAAAACCAAAAGTTTTCCCTCCATAGCTTTCACTTTTCACATCAACTTTCAGTCATATCAACTTTAATAAAGTGGACATGTCCTTTCAATCAATCAATCATATCAATCAATCACATCACTCAAGTGACATTTGGATTGACGCTTGATGTGACGAATGATTTGACGCTTGATGCGACTTGCGTTGCCGCACTCGAATTCGAAATACGAATGCGCTCGCAATCACACT
>SKCR01009791.1:0-23195 GCA_019454045.1 Zanthoxylum bungeanum
TGCACCACAATCCTAAATTCGCATGCTTGAAAGTAACAACTAACATATATGAAATCAAATCTTATTGCCAAATTCACATGCTTAAGGTAGACTTTTACAACAAAAAGCACATAACGTCATAAGAACTCAATCATTCATGTAATCATAAACACAAACAGTCATGGTAACATTTGCATATAATCAAAATGACGACAACACACGGATGCATAAATCATGATACATTAAGCCAAGACTAAAGTAGATAATGCAATCATAGGGAATAAACATGCTTTTCATTATTATGTGCACAAAGATAAGAACGACTATGTGTGGTTTCATCAAAAAAAATCACTTAAGAAATATTATACATGGCATGTGATGAGTATGTCTCAGTTCAGTGTGTTCGCGTTCGTGTAGCGTTCGTAAACGCGTTCGAACGAAACTGAGACAGAATGCTCACGTTCGTATAGCGTTCGTGAACGCGTTCGAACGGAAATGAGACCTGATGCATGATAAGGCAAAATGTATGCGCGTTCGAGTTGCGTTCGTAAACGCGTTCGAACGGGAACAGACCTGATGCATGAAATGCTTACGTTCGTAGAGCGTTCGTGAACGCGTTCGAACGGAAATAAAACAGAATACTCACGTTCGTATGGCGTTTGTGAACGCGTTCGAACGGAAGTGAAACAGAATGCTCACGTTCGTATGGCGTTTGCTAACGCGTTCGAACGGAAATGAAACAGAATGCTCACGTTCGTATGGCGTTGTATGTTACGCGTTCGAACGGAAATGAGACCTGATGCGTGATAAGGCAAAATGTATGCGCGTTCGAGTTGCGTTCGTGAACGCGTTCGAACGGGAACAGACCTGATGCATGAAATGGGACGCGATACATGAAAGCTAAAGGTGCGCGGCGAAGTATCGTGGTAAGGATCTTATCCCCATGAAACGGAGTGCCTTTAATCCGACTTACTAAGCCCATGCGCAATGAACATATAATAAAAGTAAAGGCATAATAACAAAGACGAGATATCAGACTTTGTATATCCGATTGAACACATCTCACGTCCAATCGAATATACGTCATCCGGCGCGGCGAAGCATCGTGGTAAGGATCTTATCCCCGTGAAATGGAGTGCCTTTAATCCGATTTACTAAGCCCATGCGCAATGAACATATAATATGCATAAAATAAAGACAGAAGTAAACACAAAGATACTTGGCGCGGCGAAGCATCGTGGTAAAGGATTTTAACCTCTTCAATTAGAGGACCTTTCATCGCACTTACTAAGCCCATGCGCTTTTCTCATCATTACATAAATAAATAACATGCAGAAAATTAAATGGCGGAATAATTAAACAACTCAAAATTAAACAAACGAACATGCCGTTTACTCAAGTGATACGTGGAGTTGTGGCCCGAGTGCAGATCATACTACCGTCCATTCGGAATCGGCTATGAAATTTACGTCCGGGTTACCATCCGATATACCACAAGAGGCGGCATACTTTTCATCCAAAATCCACAACAAACATCGTATATGCAACAAATACCACAAATACAGAAAATATAATCAAGATAAATGAATAGAAATTAAATAGAAATAAGTGTGAAAAATACCCTCAGGTCTAACCTTTTGATTGTCCTCGGACTTGCGTTTCGCGGAGATCGGAAGGGGTGAAAGCTCCTTACTTTTTCGGTTCACTAGTTTCGCGTTTTGGCTCGCCGTTCCACTGTTTTTCCCCACTACTTTGGCGTTGTTTCGCTGCTGATTTTTGATGTGTTTCTGTTTGCTATTTTTGTTTTTTTGTTTGTTTGTTGGCGACTTAGGTTGTGTCTCTAAGGTTATGTGTCTCCTAGGTTGTGTGTCTCTAGGTTGTGTGTCTCCTAGGTTGTGAGTCTCTAGGTTGTGTGTCTCTAACCCCCCAAAGGTTTGGTGAAGAGGGGTTTATATAGAGAAGGGTTAAGGTTGACAAGGGAAGGGATTTGATTTGGTTTTGTTAAGGGAAGTCAAAGGATTTGATTTGGTTTGGTTAAGGGAAGTCAAAGATTGAGGGGGGACAAATCTTGGCTAGATAGGGAAGGTTGAATATTTGATTGGCTTAGTTTAGGAATACAATATTTTAAGTTTAGGAATAATCTTATTAGATTGGGAATATAATTGGTTGATTGATTTTAATTAGGCATGATTATATTTTGATTTAGTGTGTGATTTGTTTATTTTAGGCATGATTTTAGTTTAAGTTTGGTAAATACTTTATTTAATTATTATATTATTTATTTTAATATCTTATTAGTTAATGTTTTAATTAATATTTATTCATTTAATTTGGGATGTGTTTTATGGGCTTTGGGGAGCTAAATGGGCTGGGGTGTGAGGCTAGCAGCAAAACCAGAATTACCGACACCGTTCGAACGCCTCCTCGAACGTGACACGAATGCTCGAAATCTGCTTTTCGTTCGAACGCCTACACGAACGCAGCACGAACGAAAACAATGAACCGTGTTTATTCTGAATTTCCCCTTCCGATATCCGTTTCCCGCGGTTTTCATGACTCAAAAGGTAGTGCCTCCAAATGAGACTCATCATCGGGTTTCACATGCAAAAAGCAATGCCTACAACAGTCTAACTGTTACAAGAAAAATAAATTGTATTAGTCCAACTAATAAAATAAGTTTGACGAAATAATTTGAAAGCGCGTTAAGCTAAGTATCTGAACGAATTGCAAATTCAATACTAGCCTCCCACTATTTTTCGGCGAGCCTTTAACCCTCTGTCGAGTACTCAAGAAACTCAGTTTCCTAGTGGGCTAGGATCCCGTTAAATAACGTACAACCTTTGACTTTGGCCAACAAGTTGTATGATATTTAACTAGGTAAATCTCGAAGATCAATTGGATCTCATCCAATTCTTAGATCCGGTAGGTGGACCTCCAAGTCCGAAATATATATACAATATATATGCCATATATCCAATATATTTTCCTAACCTTTTTCTTCTGAATCAACTAAGCCTTAGCTTTGGCACAACAAGCTTAATGATTCCAATTAAGTGGGACCCATTGACATGGAAAGCTTCGTAATCAATGTCGATGGACAAGAAGTGATCTTGACTTTAGCCAACAAATCACAACTTGGACAAGACACCGATGTATAACAAAGCCTTCATGATTCAAACACATCCGCAATTGACAAAGGTCTTGACTTTGGCCAACAAACCAATGCCCACTTTGGATCTTGAGTAAGAATCACTCAACGGAAGGAAAAACGCTTAATATGTTTTGAGGGTTTTTCGCGTAATTGGCAACCAATTAATTATCTTTGTTAGGTCTCATCATACACCCTTAAGCATGCATTCTAAAAGCATAATAAGGCTCGAAAAGGTAAATTAATAACGATATGCGGATGGATATTTAACAGATTGTTCCTAGAACAAATCACTTCATTTCCTCTCCCCGGCTAGCACTATTCTACTTCTACCCAATTATATAATACAATAAAAGAAACCTCATTAACATTGAGGGGAGTTAGGTGAGAAGAGAATACAAAGAATCAATGAGAGATAAGGCTGGACACGCAGGTCCAATTTAATAAATTCTAAATTTACAACAATTTCCAAAATGTGCCTTTTGCCCTTCTAATATCCATCCGATATACGCTATTCATTCAACACATCAATGTATTCATTCAAACATGTTATTCAATCAATCTAATCAAATTAATTAATCTTTGAATATTAGTGATCATCCAATGTTCAAACAATGATTTGATTTGCGCGAGTCCAACTTGTATGAGAATAAGTACTTAAAGTACGAATTCTTGAATTATATCTAACTACTCGTTAAATCTAATTTAATCTGTATTCAATACTAATTCATTTATTTAATTCCAAATTAAATAACTACACTTTTTAATGCGCTTTAACGACTTAGATTCCAAATCTAATCTTATCGGGTCTCAAAGGCCAACTAACATCCAATGTTCGTTTAATTAAAGTCCGATGAGCTTTCAATTGATTTCATGAGGCATGGGCTTTGGTCAATATGGGTCAAACCCATTACCAAGGCCCAAGTAAGGAATCACCCTCATTTGCCAAGAAACCAATTTCGGCCCATAAGGCCCAATTAAACTCTTAAAGCCCATTTGTCATATTTGGACTTAATGGAATGATTTAGACCCAATATGGATACAATCCAATTGGCCTAAACCAACTTGGCCCCAAGCCAAGCCCATTAGGCCCAAATACAACAATTACAAAGCCCAATTCAAAAATAAGCCCAATTAATCAAATTTTAAAATTCTAAATTTTATAATTCAATTAATTAAAATGTAATACATCAATTAACTATCTACATTAATATTTCCAAGATACAATTTAATCAATTAATTATGTATCCATTTTTTCAACTTATGTCCAATATTTTTGAATCAAAAAATCAAGTCATTACATGCTTGTAAGGTCACGGCAATGGTGGGTTTTTCATGTCCGATTTTGTTTTCAATCCGATTGAATTTTAAATCAACATTTCCCAATCATTTCAAGTCATCAAATGATTTAAGAAACAAAAAATACCATGACCCTAGGGTAATTACATCATTCGGCCAAGCCATGTATAGCGCAAAATTTTGATCTAATCAATATTTCATGAAATTGATCATATACAACTTCAAAATATCATCATTCAAGCATACTCAATCAATCAATTTTATCAAATCATGCTCAAATTGATTTTACCCAAATTTTACCCTAATTCATTTCATACTCAAATTGGCTCATAGATACCATTGTTGGGTTTCTAGATTAGTCCCAAGATCAAATTAAGCATAGAAATGAAATGAATACACAAAGAAGAGTGGCGGAAATACACTTACATTGAACGAATTTTGAGATGTATTGAGAAGCAAAATGAACTCCAAGAACTTTGAGGTATTCGACCAAGGGAGAAGTCCAAGCTCCAAGCTTTGTCTTTTGATTCCAAGCTCCTAGGTTGGTTTCCCTATCACCTTGTATTGGTTCTTTAGAGTGCTAGCCCTTTGAAAAATTGCCACAATTTTTCACTTCATTTCCTTCAATTTTCGGCCAAGAGAAGAAAGAAAATGGGAGAGTGTTTTTCTTGCTAAAACCGTGAATGGCTAAGTGAGAGAGAGAATGATTTTTGTTGATTTTTGTATTTCAATTCAAAAATAAAATAATGATATACCATAGTTGGTATATGTCAACAAAGCCATCAAGTTTGGAGTGTTTTAGAAGTCATCACCAACTTCACCTAAACTCATCAATTAAAAGCAACTTAAAGTGACAAGTGATGTGACATGTGGGGCCCACTTGATTCGAAATCTAAGTGGGCCCAAAACACTCACGGGCTCGGGTTCGCTAATTCCGAATTAACGAACTTCCGTCACTACGTAATTAAATCGAATTTAATTAAATAATTATGCCTAGCAAAATTTCTATTCACGTCGCTAACGAATTAATTCTAAATTAACTCGTTTGCCCGAATTAAAATCTAATTTTAATTCCGCGTTGAAATCTAATTTCGTTTAATATATCGAATATATTATTTTATCGATTAATTCCAAATTAATCTTTCTCTCTCATCAAATAGTACTTTATCTAAGATAAAGTCTCTCTGTAATTAATCCCAGATTAATTATGCTCGAATCATACGTCATCGGTGAATCTTCGGGAAGCGACCCAAGAGATCCCTGGATATGTTGGCAGTAAATCCGGTCGTCGGACTATCCGAACACATACGTACCTCGTACTACATTTTTACCGATTTACGAGACAATGTTGGCTTCTAGCAAAGCGCCATGCCTACCCAATTCTCCAAAAATATTCTTAATGGAATATACGATCTATATCAGGCGTAGTATACGTAGTATATGTTCACGTGCAAGGCCTGGGGCTGGAATAATGTCTACCCCGTACGAAGCACATATCAGATATCAAACAACTAGTCTATTTGAATCGGATAACCCTGACCTTGTCATATTATCTCGATGGTTGTAACACAATAGAGAACCAGTTCTGAATCCCTACGTGATCATCATCTCCATATGTCTGAAGTGATACTTTTGTCTTGACATCACACCCAATACACTACGATTCTCAATAAACCCAGAAGAGGTGTACGCAGAACCTGTTAAAGTCCTGGACGACCAAAACCAAAGCTTATCGATTGTCGCAAGTACTAGAGATGTAAGTCTTAGGTTAATACCAATTACACCTACCCTGAAGCGGACTCCCATAGACACATATACATACTACCAATGGGATTCCGCGAGGTCTATCCAGAGCGAAGCTGTTTTCTGTACCATCGGTAAAACGTAACCTCCTATCGCACTTGCATAAGTATCCAATAGTTAAATATATGAGAACTATGATGTTATGCCCTCACAACGCGCACAAGTGCAATACTAGTCTATTCCGCATTATCGATGTCCAATCTCGATAATACTATGACTAGGGATATTTAATGATTAAACCTTTATGGATTGATACTGCCTCATATCATCTCAATCCGGAACTAATCATAAGGACTTTTATCATTTATATATCAAAGTCAATAAATTAAAAAACGGTAAAAGGTAATTTCATTACTACATAGTTAATTTTGTATAAAAACACAATGTCTTTTACAAACAGTGACGCTATGGGTCATAACTGTCCAACAAATTACATATAGGTTTAGCAATCTTGGAGAAGTCTTTGATAAATCTCCTGTAAAAGCCTGCATGTCCGAGAAAATTCCGAATCCCTTTGACGGATGATGGTGGAGGTAATTTCTCTATGGTTTCGATCTTTGCTTTATCTACCTCGATTCCCTTTTGTGAGATCCGATGTCCTAGGACAATGCCTTCCTGCACCATGAAGTGACATTTCTCCCAGTTGAGTACCAGGTTGGTATCTTCACATCTTTGTAACATTTTTTCTAGATTTCGCAAGAAGTGGTCGAATGAGTCTCCAAATACAGAGAAAATCATCCAGGAAAACCTCCATACTATGTTCCAGCATGTCTGAGAAGATGGCCATCATGCAACATTGAAATATGGTAGGAGCATTATATAGTCCAAATGGCATCATTCGGAAAGCAAAAGTACCATACAGGCAGGTGAAAGTGGTTTTCTCCTGATCTTCTAGGGCGATGGCAATCTGATTATACCTTGAGTATCCGTTCAGAAAATAATAGAATTCATGTCTCGCCAATCTATCTAGCATCTGGTTAATGAATGGCAGCGGAAAATATATTTCCTTGTTGTTTTGTTCAACTTCTTATACTCCATGCATACTCTCCATCTAGTCACCGTTCTTGTTAGAATCAACTCGTTCTTTTCATTTGTGACTATAATTATTCATCCTTTCTTTGGCACACATTGCATAGGACTCACCCAAGTGTTGTCAGCGATGGGGTAAATGATGCCAGCATCCAACCATTTGATAATTTCTTTCTTCATGACCTCCTTCATGATTGGATTTAGTCTCCGTTGATGCTCCATTGTGGCTTTGTTCTCGTCGTTCATCAGAATTTTGTGTATGAAAAATGATGGACTAATGCCTCGAATGTCCACTATAGTCCAGCCAATGGCTTTCTTATGTTCTCGTAACACTCTCAAAAACTTATCTTCCTACTCCAATGTTAGCGATGAAGAGATAATCATAGGTAAATTAGAAGAGTTTCCTAAGAATGTATACCTAAGATGGCTCGAAAGTATATTTAGTTCCAACTGCGGTGGTTCTTCAATCGAGGGTTTGATTTGCTTCTTTTTTGGTAGTTCCAAACTTTCCATCTGTGGTGTCGATCTGAAGCGAAATGGTCTTTCAATATAGTTGATACATTCCAAAATTTCATCATCTAGTTCACCGTCAGTCATATTGGTGATGCAAGCTTCAAGTTTGTCCGTAGAAAGTTGCATTGCATCAGTATTCTGGACGATACTATCTATTACATCAAGTCTGAAACATTCCTCCTCTTTTTCATCATTAGGGAATTTCATGGCTGTGAAAACATTGAATGTAACTTCTTGGTCCTGCACTTTCATGGTTAGTTCTCTTTTTTGTACATCAATAACAATTCGACCTATAGCCAAGAATGGTCTCTCGAGGATAATGGGTACATCCTTGTCTTCTTCCATGTCAATGATAATGAAATCTACAGGGAAAATGAATTTATTGACTTTGACCAGTACATCTTCAACTACACCTCTCGGAAATGTGAGCGTTCTGTCAACAAGCTGCAGAGTAACTAAGATTGGCATTGCTTCTCCAATATGCAGTTTCCTATAAATATACAAAGGCATCAAGTTAATGCTTGCACCTAAATCACACAAAGCCTTCCCGAAGTAATGTTCTCATATGGTGCAAGGAATGGTGAAACTGTCAGGGTCTTTCAACTTTGGGGAAGCTTCCTTTGAATGACGACGCTGCATTTTTCTGTCAATGCTACTGTCTCGTAATCTCTATATCTTCTTTTTCATAACAGAATATCTTTCATGAATTTCACATAGTTGGGAATTTGTTCCAACGTTCTGTAAATAGAATATTGATATTGATCTTTTTGAAAATCTCCAGAAATCGAGCAACTTGCTTGTCTAGTTTATTCTTCTGGGGACGCTGTGGAAAAAGTGGAGGAGGAGTAAATCTTTCTTAATCATTTTCTTTTGCCTCTTTTTCCTCCATTTGTGGATCTGCTCCACTGCTTTCTTTTGGAACTTCCTCAGTGGATGCTTTAATTCCAACATATTTGTTGATTTCAGTGCCGCCTTTCAAAGTGATGGTTTGACATTGCTCGTTCCCTCTGTTCCTTGGATTTAGTTTTGTGTTGCTAGGAAGGGTATCTTGCAGTCTGTAACTCTGAGCATTGGCCAGTTGTCCCAATTAATTTTCCAGGGCCTTTATAGAAGCATATTGGATTTGAATTAATTCTGCTTGGGATTGAAACATAGCATCGTATGTTTCTTGTTGCTTTTTCATTTGAGCCAGCAATTCTACTATTCCTGGTTCTTTTTCATACTCCTAGCCTTTGTTTTACTGTTGGAATCCTTAGGGTGGATTGTTCATTTGCCCTAAATTATAACTCCATGCAAAATTGGGATGATTCCTCCAACCTGGGTTATAGGTGTTGGAATATGGGTTGTTCACATGTCTGTTGAAATTGTTGACATAATTCATCGTCTCATCATGTTGGTTGTATGATTCTGACACTAGTACTCTTTATATTGTGAACTTGTGGATCCAATATTACCCTGTATGCTAAGAGTTTCCATGAATTTGGATATCTGATCCAGCTTGTCATTCATTGTTGTGTTGGCTTCGACTTCGTAGATTCCTACTATTCGTTAAATCATACTCATTTATATTGGCCACAAGGAATTGTTATTGGTCATTTCTTCAATTAAGTCTAAGGTCTGATTTTCTCATTTTGCCATTAAAGCTCCTCCAACAGCAGTATCAATTATGGTTCTCATCAGTCCAGAAAGTCTATTGTAGAAGGTTTGGACTTGTAGCCACTTTGCAATCTCATGGTGATGACATTTCCGGAGTAATTCCTTGTATCTCTCTCAAGCTTCGCATAGGGATTCTGAGTCATGTTGTACAAATGATGTAATGTTATTCCTCAGCTTTGCAGTTTTGGTTGGGGGAAAGTACTTTGCAAGGAATTTGGTGGCAAGAGTGATCCAAGTTGTGATGGAACCTGCTGGTAGTGAATGTAACCAAGCCTTAGCTCTGTCTTTCAAGGAATATGGAAAAACACGCAGTCTTATTGCTTCTTCTGCCGCTTTTTTTATAATTGAATACGTCGCAAACTTCTAGGAAGTTGATGATGTGGGCATTAGGAACTTCAGTTGCATTTCTCTCAAACTGTACTAATTGATGTATCATTTGAATGCATGTTTTGATGTCACAGGCATTTATTGGTAAGGGAGGAAGTACAATACATGAAATGAAGCCGTCAACCACCGGAACAGTTCTGTCTCGAATATGAATTGGTGGTGCGACTTCCAAAGGTTCAGGTTCCATGTTGGTTAGTGCTTCTTGACCTTCATGTCTTTCCCTTACCAACTGTCTGATTGTTCTTTCAATTTCTAGGTCAAGCAGATGGATTTCAAAGCTTTTGGTTCTTCTCATGTAGTGTCTGAGAACCTGAAACACAAGAAAACAAAAATAATAAGTAAAAATAAATTAGACACAAGTAAATGTATCTAACCCCAAAATTAATAGTAAAGATAAATAAGTCCCCGGCAACGGTCCCAAAAACTTGATCGGTGAAATCATTCACATAACGCAAGCGCACGTATCGTTCAATTAGTATAAAATATATCGATCCCATGAGGACTTAATATCTGGGCTATCAATTTGTGAAGCTATAATGTTTACAAGTATTTAATAGATTGGTTTTTTGATTGGATGATGATTTTGAACTAAAGACAAGTAAATAAAACAATGCAAATGTAAACTAAAGGAAAATTCAATATTATTAAACTATCTAGGGTTGTGAATCCTTCCAATATCTTTTAAAGATAAAGTGGTTATCTCACGTTTGTGCAATATATTGGTTCATTAACCTGAATCACGAAAATATGTAAAAGCCTTTGTCGATGATCAGATGCAAACACCCAAATAACCCAATTAATCATATGTCTATGTTAACCAAGTTACCTAAATTCATTAAGATTAAGTTCCAATTGTGGCTACCCCCGCCCTACATGTATATGTCTATCCTGTAAGAAAATCTACCTAAGGGTCACCATGCCTCGAGGTGAGATCGTGAGTTATTGAGTCTAAGACTGAAACCTAAAATTCATTAGTGAAGTTTATTTTAAATTTACCAGATCAATCTTATTAATGGCAAGTTAAAAAGAAATATTAAGCTTAAGACTCAATAAATAAACCTTTATATTACCCAAGTCATAAAATAACCCCTTTATAAACTGGTGATATTGGAATTCACCACAACCCCATATATGATATTTAGTTACAACACATATCTAGGACTAGTAAAGACATAAATAAAGTAAATGACATAAAGTAAAGCTTGGAAATTAAAAAGGTAAATAAAGAAATAAAGAAAATGCTAGGGGTTAGAGGATCCACTTTTATTACTTCTATTTTAGATATCTCCTTTATTACAATATATAAACTTACATGGCATTACTAACCGACCATATAGGCGGTATCCTGATTAAGTCAGATTTATGATTAATTCCAACCGATCATAAAGGCGATATCTAATTTAGTCAGGTTAAAATCAATTTAATTAAGTTCAACCGACCATAAAGGCGGTATCCCATTAAGTCAGGTTTTAAATAGTTTATATATTATAATTAAGGGAGATTAATCTAAATATTAGTAATAAAAGCTTTACCCTTCACCTGAGCAGATGAGAGTTACCTCCTCATATTGAAAAGTAAAAATAAGGACTGAAAAGTAAAGTAAAGAAAGAACTATTGCGTAAAAAAATTAAATACAGAAAAATGTAAATAAAGAAACAAGATACAATCTTCTTAGTATTCTTAAGGAAATCCCCAGAAGAAGGTATAAATTTTACAAATGAAATAGCTTGGTATTTATAGGCAAAATTTTCCCTTCACCAATTTCTCCACTAATTTCTCCACCAAACATCGCCCCAAACATGGCACAAAACATGACACCAAATCTTCCACCAAATATGCAAGCATATTTGGTAGAATTTTGATAATTTTCATTTTTTATTTTATTTTATTTTATTTTATTATTTGTTTTGAAAATGACTTTAATAATTGCACATAACACACTTACGGATGATTTATCAATTTCGATCATGAAAACTTCCAAATTCAAAATTATTATGAGCATCAAAGTTTTAAATCTTTGAGTCTTCTTTAATCTGAAATTTGAATCACCTCAATCCAATATCGAAGTAGAAATTTATGGCCAAAATATGAAAATTACGCAAAGTTGAAATTTCCGAAATTGTATTTCGTGTGAACGCCATTTCAAGTTTCCAACCTCCAAAATCCAAATGTCAAGTCCAGTTTTTGTCCTTATTTGTTTCACATTTAGTTCTGATTGATTCCATTGAGTCCCAAAACTTTATTTGTAACATCCCAGATTTTCGGGACTATTCTAGAAGATTCCTGTAATGATGTTATAGTCTCGGAGCATGATGATATGAAGAATAAGAGTTCAAGTGATGTTATATAGGTAGGAATAATATATTATAAATATTCGTAGCGTTGGAAAACGCGTGGGATCAAAAGTCAGTTACGCGATTTTTGTAAAATGAGTAAAATTTACAATTTTGGTCATAGAAATAGCAAACGAACTCCGATTGAGTTAGTTCTTAAACCATCAAACTCGTTTTCTGAGACGGACAACTTTCGCTTGAACCTTTTTTGAAAATCATGCCAGAGGGGCTTCAAAAGTGATGATTTCCGAGAATATCCTTGTAAGTGGGGGCATTTTGGTAATTTATGGGTGTTGATATTTTGTGGTTTTATTATTATTATTATTATTATTGAAGGCAAATACAAAAAAAAAAAAGAAGAAAAAGAAAAACAGAGGAGATTTATGCGTGGAGAGAAAGGGAAAGAAAGGGGCAACGCCAGTGGCCTCCGGCCGGCCTCACGCCGACGGACCACCACCGGCAGCTTCATCCGGTGACCTTACAGGGACCGGCCACCAGCAGCGACGGAAATATCACCGGAATCAGTGAGTTTTAGAGAGGAAGAGGCACGGCAATGGGTTGTCCGATCCCGGCTCATCGGTTCGTTTCACGGCTCGAGCCACCCGCCAAATCGAAGCCCTCGATGAGTACTATGAGTATGCGGAGTCATTTTTACCGAACAGCGACCGGTTGTACATAAAACGATGAGGGAAGTCGCGCATGTACTGTAGTACCCAGATGAACTGTAGCTCCGATCGGAATTATATCGACACCAGCGCGTTCGTATGTCCGTTGGGAGTCCGAATATGCCCTCATAATTTCGGTACGACTCTCCGTTAAAAATTTGTTATTTTAAAGTTTATCGATTTATATTCGGATGCTTCTAGTAGTTCCGTAGTGTAACGAATTGACATGAAATGAATTGGATTTGATTTAAGTTGTTAAAACGATGAATGTGGTAGAATCTGGGGAGAAACATAATAAATCAGATCTATCCAGTAGAATTAGCGAGTTTCCGATAAAACAGAGTTTCTTGCGCGAATAAGCTTAGATGACCGTAATTATGAAGATGATATAAATATGGTATTGTGAGGGTAATTAAGTCATTCTAGATAAGTTCGGAGGGTTTGAGACCCTTCCGTAGTGTTTGCGGAAACTTTTCCGCAAGATTTACCACAAACACGTAAAATGAGAATCTAAGTCACCTAGCTAGTTTAGAATAGTATATAAAGATGTATTAGAGTAATGAAGTTTGAAACGTAGTATCAGAGATGATTCGTGTATTCCGAGAAAGTCCGGAAGTTTATTATAGATGAGTAGGAAGTTCGGCAGATAGCGGTTCTGACCTTGTGTTGTTATTTGTTTTGACAGATCGGACCAAGAGTAGGAGTGTTCGCTTAGCCAGGTAAGTAATCCATGTGATGATTACTTGTGTCAAGTTATGTTTTGAAAATAAATAATGAAGTAATTTTACAAGTATAGTGTATAACCATAAACAGGATGTGTATGTGTGTGTGTGTATATATATATATATATATGCAAATAAGATATTAGAGAACCTAAGATTGAAAAGTATAAAAATGACAAAGTACATGCATATACATGAAACGTGAGAAAATGCTTGTAATTATAATATAATGAGACTGGGTTTGGGGGTTGTAGAAACTACACCATAGGGAATGAGATCAGAGTTTAAGAATGATAAATTATCAAAAAGTGAGCACATAAGTACAAAAGCATGTAAGTATGCATGGAGAAATAAGTAAGCTAGTATACGGTAGGTGTGTGTTTTGTGTAAAAGTATCTCGATGCATGTTCAAATGAACAGAGTGTATGTGCATATGAACAAATGAAAATGAGATCTTAAGCATGTTGGTTTATAGCATGTAAGTATATAAATAAGTACGACTATCAAGATAGTTTTGTGTGAGCATAGAGTTTGCATGTACATGTATATATATAAGATTATGCATTTGTTATGAATGAGTTATTGTTAATAAGAGATCATGAGTAAAGTGTAGTTTGCAAATGAATGAATAAATACAAACAGCTGAGAAGAAGACGAAAATATGTGTGTGTGTTTAATAAGAATTATGTATGACAGTAAATGTATGTGTGTGGTGGATTGATTTGGAAAATGAATTCAGTGTATTAGTGTGGATTGATGTAATTTTTAGTAGCATATGTATTGAGCTTGAGCATGATGAATAAGCATATAAGGAATAGAAACATATACTATTAGTTTATAGGAGTGCACAAACATGTGCGTATACATGCATCATAATATAAGAATGACCTTTGAGATTCAAGTGTTTCAAAGAAGAATTTCAGATACTTTTAAAAGAAAAGTTTTAAGTGTTCTCTTTTGAAAGAAATGTATTTCAGAAAAGTTTTTACAGTTTTAAGATACAAATTATGATCATATGGTTTTCGGGATATGAGGTAAAACCTCACCCCAGTATGTAACTTGAGATACAGTTGGAATTGACGGATTCAGAGACATGTGCACATGTAGAGAGTCAGAACGACAGCTTAGATTCGTGTACCTGTACTCTAGTGGTGGCTATGTCCAGTTGAGTCATTTTTTTGGGCATAGAGCACACCCAGTTGAGTCATTTTCCTGGGTGTAGAGAGACGTCCAGGTGAGTCGGTTTCCTGGACGTAGAGCAGTTTTCAGTTTTCAGATTTTCAGATTTCCGTTTTCAGTTTTCAGCCTTTCAGTACAAGATTTCAGAAACAGAATTTAAAAATAGTTTTTTCAGTTTTCGGTTATAGTTTTCAGAAAGGTCTTCTAGAAAAGGGAGTTTCCAAAGACATATTTTAGAGATAGTTTCTAGAAACCAGAAATTTAAAGTATGTTTTCAGAAAGATAAGTTTTATTAAAAGACTTTCAAACAGAGTTTCAGAAGAGAGTCTTCAGAAAACAGTTTTCCAGAGAAGGTTTTCAAGAAGTATCTTCTAGATTATATTCACATGTTAGAGTTGAAAATAGATCACAAGTATGGCATATAAATCATACATTCTGGTTATCATTTTAAAGCATATAGTTGACAAAAATGCATAATGACATTCCTGCATCAGTATGCATATATGGTTGACTTTGTGTGTAGCATGTTCATATTGAAGTAGCATATTATAGAGTACAAGTGCATAGTAGCATGATCTTATTTAAATGTATATGTATCAATGATGATTGTATGAGTTGTATGCTTATTTAGAACGAACATATTGTAAGAATGCTAGAATATGTTACAATGATTACATGTGCATGTATACATGATCAGTGATAGTGGATTAAATGTTTGACATAAATAATATTCTAGTACAACCGATTTGATGATATTTCAAAAAAAAAGGATAAAGAAAGAAAGCTATAATAATTGCTTTGGTTCATTAGCAAAGAGAAGTTAAAGAGCAGGAAAGTAAGAAGTTAATTGATTCGCATAGCAAAAGCGTGATGGATTTTGATATGATTATTAATAATGTAGAAACTTGATGCGTATGTTATAGATGTGTAAAAATATAAATAGTAAACATGATTTAAAGTAGGACTAATCAGATAAAAGGATCAGTATCAAACAATATGTTTGTAAATGAAAATAGCAAGCAAGAGAAGCTAAAGTATGTTTGTGGACAGATAAAAGACCAGTAATTCAGTTTGTGCTTTGCTAAATAGTTAGAAAGGCTAGTAGCAAATAATATGGAAATAGAATGGATAAGAGTTATATGGTTAATTCAAACTTTGAAAATGCTTTAATGGCTTTATAAACAACTCAAGTTAATACAGAAACATGACTTAGACTTTGTATGTGTTTGTACGCTCAAGTTATGAGCATGGTTACTTACTAAGTCAGTGTGACTCATACCACAATAGTTATTAGTTTTGCAGGTCAGTAGCAGTCATATAGAACAGTAGGATTTCGGTGAAGACTTTGAAGACAGTGGATCGCCCCAATTGCAGTCAAGGAAGTCATTGTGTCCTGGGTCGAGTTATGGGTCATCACGACTCCTCGTTTTGTATTTGAATTATATTGTATATGTAATAGTATAGTTTTATTTTGAGTTCTGGCCGTAGGCCAAATGATTTACATTTGTTCATTGAGTTCAGGCCTGAGGCCTTGATGATGATGGCATATATGTTGAGTTTGCTTGAGTAAGTTTTCTCAAGATGCTGGCTATAAGCCAGGTTGCATGATGTTACGAATACATCATGCCGAAATTTCTTCGGAATCAGAGGCTTATGGAGGTAGGGTTAGCCTGTCTCCTGCCGGTAGCATCCCGGCCTAGGCGGGATGTTACATTATTTATCTGTAAAATACACAAAAACACATCAAAATATTCATAAAACTCGAGAAACCATACAAAATATTAGGTTAAAGGGCCAGCAAATAGTGATATATTTTCCGCTCATCAATTATCAATTAATTATTTAAATATTATTAGACAACATTAATTATTATTAGACCAATTATAATTAATCATTTTATTAATGGTTGAATAAAGTATTACATGATATTTATATTATTATTTAATTAATATATTTTGTTGTAGAGAGATAATATAATTACAATATATAATAATATTGTGTGCTAGTAAATTGATATTTATGCAACTTGATAGCATAATAATGGAGTTAACACATATTACATATATGTGGGCAAATTAGATTGTGCCAACACATTAGGGTTATTTTATGCTTGGCATATATAAACTAAATATTTAATAATTCTCATAACTTAACCTAGACGCAAATTTGGTGGAGAGCTTGCAAGGTAAATTACTACATAAATTTGAAGGAGAAGCTTTGAACTTCTCAACAACTTAATCAAGCTTTCTATGTAAAGTTTTAATTATCTTTTTCATGTTATGCCTTCTTTATTGATTTGGGATCATGGTTGAAGCTTATGATGATGTATTATGTATTTGATGCATATAGCATTGCTGGAGATTTTGTTATGGTTTAAAAGGATTATGTGTAGGTGCTTTAGAAGCATAGACACACAAGTTTCATGTATTAAGGTCAAGAAATATTCATGATGGACATGGAACACTAATTTAGGGTTTCGAACTCTATATGATACTTTATAACCAACGCTACTATTCTAGATCCTTGACCACCTTTAAATGACTTATAATTGTTCTTGAGTTATTTCTTTGTGGGGTTCGTGTTTAGTTTGTGATTTGGACTCAAATGATGCACATATGTATTTTGATTATATTTGTATTTATGTAATAATATTGATATTATGGGAAATGTGTGATTTATTCTTTAATGGTTATTGATGTGTATGATATTGGTTTATGATGTCAAAATTAGATTTTGAGTGTTTGGTAGTATTTGGAAAAAGTTGGTAGTTTTGTATGTTTGAACATAATGCAAATGCTCCAATTAAAGGGGCGCGTAGCGACGCGCATGGAAAATGTCTTTCTGGAATCATTTCCTATAGGAGCATATAGCTAAGCGCTAGATTACGCGGCGTGACGCAGAGCTTTTAGATTTGAGAGTCTCGACATGCAAGCTTGTGCGGCATGACGTTGAACTCTCGCACATTGAGCATCGCGACGCGCAAACCTTCGCGACGCGCAAGCACAGACCTGGTGTTTTCACACTTGCGCGTCGTAACAAGCACACAAGGTGCGTCGTAACGCTCGCATGTTGATCATTTTTCTCTATTGGATTTCAGACTCTGATTTGTCTCAGATTTTTTCCTATAGATCATAATTAATTATATTATTTAATTTAAATGAAATTTTTCACTTAGGGTTGCACGTTCATGAGTTTTGATTTTTGAAATTTGTTCACTACCTTTACCCACCGATCTGAGATGACTTTCATTGCGTGCCGCGCCGATCTGACTCTAAGGGATCTAGGTCCACTCCAATATAGACATTATTCTTTGTAAGAATAAGCTTATCGAAATAAAGACTAACTTAAAACCATTCTTGCTGAGAAGAGAACTCAAAACTAAGTTCTTTCAAATATCAGGAAATGAATAATATTTTTCTAATATGAGTTCCTTCCCAAATGTCATCTTCAGAACTATTGTGCCTTTTCCAACCATTTTGGAAGTAAACGAGTTTCCCATAATCAGATGATCGCCACCATAGACCTTATGATATGAGGGAAATATCTTATTGTCAACATAAATATGACGAGTAGTTCCAGTATCTACTCATCATTCTCTCGAGTTACCAACCAAGTTAGCTTCTGTCACAACTGTTTAAAGGTTAAATTTCATCAGTTATCAACTTATCTTCAGCGACATGAGCCTAATTTTTTTCTTGCCATTTCTTGAGAACTATTGTTTCTTTATTCCTTTGTCATATGCCCGATTTTCCCACAAACGTAACATATTCCCTTGAACTGTTTACTTGTTTGGAAAGAATCAGCTCCAATGTTCTTTCTCTTTTTGCTACATTTTTCACCCTCAACGATTGTGGTTTTAGACTCCATGGTCTTGTAGGAGCCTTCTCAAATTTTCTGTTGTCCTCTTCGATTCTCAATCAGAATCCCAAATCTTCAAGAATCATCTGTTTTTTTTTTTTTTTTTTGTGTTCAGATAACTCATGAAGTCCTTCCATGATGGAGGCAACTTCTCAAAGATTGTGGCCACTTGTAATGTGTAACAAAGTTTAATTCCTTCATCCAATATTTCGTGAATGATCAATTATAGTTCACCCAACTGTGACATTATTGTCCCTGAATCTACTATTTTATAATCCATGAACCTACCCACGATAAACTTCTTTTTTCCGACATCCTCTGTTTTGTACTCCTTTTTAAGAGATTCTCAGAGAAGTTTTATAGAAATCATGCATTGGTATACATTATACATGGTATTGTCAAGATCACCCAAGAGGTAGTTCTTGCACAAGAAGTTGCCTTGTGACCATGTCTCAACTTACAGTTGCCAAACCGCCTTCTGTTTCTCTTTCCACATGACCTAAAGGAGTTTCTTTTACGTACTTAGGTAACTGTAGTGTGGTCAGGTAGAACAACATTTTGCTATGCCACTGATTGAAGTTTTCTTTACCAAACTTATCCGATTTCTCTCATGAGCGACTAGAATTGTGATATTTTCACCAGCCATGTGTAACTGAGAATTAAAATAATTACGAACAAGTCTACACGAGACAAATTACGTAAAGATTAATTTTATGATCCAGTTTATGTGTTACACTAAAATTCAGTTGTTATTATTTTGGATAGTAATTAAAATTACACTAAATAATACAAAATTTTGATTTGTGACTAAAATCTCTTATGATAGGTGGAAAAATGAAAAATTTCTATTGGACATGGGGGGCATAACCACTTAAATCTCTGCCTCTCGGGTTTTTATTTTTATCACCTTGGTGTCAGAATTTCCTTAGTCACCTTCTCAATAAGAAATCTTATGCATTCATTCTTAGTGTTACACTGAATTCTCAACAAATAATCCAACAAATATTGTATTATTAACATGAACTTTATCACTTGAAATTATTGGGTTAATGTGTGATAATTGAAAATACTTTAATTAACTTAAATTTATAACCACCAAACAATTTTATTATATGATTGTCCTAAGTTAATTAATGAATAAATTTTAAAAATAATGAGTTATCAAATTACAAGAATCATGTAAATAGAAACACATAATCATAATTTGAGTTAAATGATTACAATATTTGAGTATAACTTATATTTCGGATAAAATAATTTTCTTTATTTATTTTTTTAACACAGTAAGTTGCCTAGATAATTTATAATTCTTTTTCAAAGAAAGAAAACAATCATGCTTTCTTTAGTTAGTTTTCCTCTCACTTTACTATTTCAATCACAGATATAAAGTTTACTTTAATTAATTATTTAAATAATTTTTTTAATCTAATTTTTCAAAAACTTATTATAATTTATTAAACATGCGTGAATCATGTAAAATAGATTTTGTAATATAAAAATCCTAATAAATTCTTAAGATTGTTGGACAAGATGTGTTATAATCACTTTTAACATGCATAATTCAACCAAATTAATAAATAGTAAACATGCCATCTATGAATTAAACATAAACTTTAAAAAAAAAAAACTGAAAATTATTTGTAGAAGATGATCTTTAAAACCAAGTAGAGTAAAACCTTTCTTTAAGAACTTATTAGCTCCGCCTCGATGCCCTTATGAATCTCTTGGCTAACGTTCTCCCAATATATTTGTCTACTTCTTATAAGAGGGATACTCTTTTCTCAAGAACTATGAACTTGAAAAATGAGAGAAATTCTATAAACTTTAGACTTCCTCTTTGATGTTTAAAGACTTATGAAAGAATTGAAATAATTGAATGATTGAAAAATGAGAAACAAATATCCTATTTATAGACATGAAATGTTGTTTTTTTAAATGCACATTTAACTTAAAAGATACAATCCTTTAAGGAATATAACCATCCAATACACTTTTTAAACTCAATGATTATAATCTTTTACTTTAAGGGATGTATCACTTTAATTTATATTATTCCTAAAAAAATACATATAAAGGGACAAATCTTCTAATGACACACTCTATAAATATACCTGTCATTTTTAGAGAGTTTTCCTATGACACTAAGACAAAAATAATGGCAATAAAACAGCTACCTAGCGCTAAGAAAGAGCTTAACAGTATTTGAAGCAATTCGGCTGGCTTCCGTCATATATACTTGTTCCGACTTTTCGCTTTTGTTTGTAGTCTCTGTTTAATATAGGTTTTTAAATTTATTTTTATTTTAAAGATAGCTTCTAATAATTTAAACATTGGGCAAAATAACAACCGATGATCGTTCCGAATATCAAAAGAGCGAAAATTGCAAAACTTAAAACTGGTGTATGAAGCTCAGAGTTGGAGCGGAATGAATCAAACAATTATTATAACTTAAATAACTTCTTTCCATTGAAACAATTTCTCTAATATTCCCAAAAAAAAAAAAAATAATAATTAAATAATCAAATTATGAACTGACTTTAATCTTTTTTCTTTGCCCATTTCCTCTTTCTCCCTAAATTTAATTACCTCAACAAAATGAAGAACCATAATGCAAAATAAATCGTAACCCCAAAACAAATACAAGCCATATCCAAAGCTCTCTCTTTTTTATCTTTCTTTTCCTTTCTTACCCTTCTCCTCTCCACAATCCCTCGTACCTTTCTTTCACATTTTGCCCTTTCCCTTCCTTTCTCCTCTTCCCTTTCTCCATGGCCTCCTGCAAAATACCAAACTATCCCCCCACTCAAACTCCTCCCCTCCATGTCTTCCACTTGCATGCTCACCTCCCTCAGTGTACCCGCCTCCCTCCTTCCCCCCGCACGTGACCACTACCTCACACTTCACATACTCCATCTCTGAATCTGAATCTGATGATGATGATGATCCTGACCGTCCATTATTATCTCCCGCCATGATCGTCGCGAACCTCGCCTGCACATCACCGTCAACCATTGCCGCTCCATCGTAACCGCCCTCCCGCTCGATAAATTCGCCGCACGTTTTTTTAACGGGTCAATTAATATCAACTCAAAGTCAGATTCTCCTCGAGATCTTTGACCGACATGCCACCTTCGCCTCCATGCAAAATCGGCATCGAAAACGATTCTTTCAAATCAAGCAAACTCGACCCGAAACGGCGAGGAATGAACCAATCGGTTGCCGTTTCGGTCACGTGGGTTTGGTTATAATGAGGGTATTTTTGTAATAAACATCGATGCAAGAGATGAGCTCAGTTGTGAGAATTGAATGATGACGACCCAGATTGAGTTTCGAGGGCTGTTGGTGGTGGAGAACGGGAAATGAATCGGAGAAGAAAGACTGGTGGCCGGCGGGGAAGGTCGAGATGACGTGGCGGACAGTTTCATCCTTGATGGAAGGCCACGTGGAGGCGCATATATGGTGCCAGAGGTGGTCTTGTTTGGAGAGGGAGTGTAGTTGGGAGGAAACGCAGGAGGTGGCGGAGAGAGTTGGGCCGTCGAGGCGAGTGAGGATATGGGTCTGGATGATGTCTTGATGGAGGGTGGAGATTGTGGTGGTGCCGCCGCGATCGACGGTTGTGATTGATGGTGAGGAATTGGAAGACATATTATTTGAAAATGTCAAAGTTTAATAAAAGAGGAGGGTGTAATTTATAGGGAAGGAAGATGATTGGAGTCAAAAGTGGCTGACAAAATCTAAATTGTCTCTTTCTTAGGAAAGTTCTTGGTAACGGTTTTTGTTGTCTCCTTCCTCTCATTAGAGAGAAGTGACATACATAAATAAACTCTTATTTAATTATATATATAAATTTTTAGTTAATTACAATGAGTTACAGTAATTTACTGTAGCTACAGTGAGGGGGTGAAAAAACTTTAAGTAAGAATTTATGTATGTATATTATTTTTGCTCTTTAGAAAGGAGTAACATACTATTTCCATTTTTCGGATATTTTTATTGGTAAATTTCTTTTTAGAGAAGTAAAATAAAGATAAAAAAGGGACACTCAAAAAGTATCTATACATAGTAATTGAAATTATTTTTAACAATAAAATATCATTATTTTGTGAGGGATTTCAATCCCTATTTAGTCCATTTTTAATCTTTTTTTTGTCGTATTTCCTTTTGTTTTTTTTTTCCCTTAAAATTTGAGCTAATTATTTAATTAAAAAATATATATTTCTTTAATATTACTCAAAACGTTTATATAGTTAGGGTGGACAAAAAGTTTCCAATCCATAATGCATATAGAATTATTACTTAAAATTAAAAATGTTAGTTCCCTATTTGCTGCCAATGTCCATAACAAAACAAGTTCAATTGAGTTGTAATGAGCCTTGAAGATCTCGAAACAATTGGACTGGTATTTGGAAGACTGTGAATATATCAGATATGCGTTAGTGCTGCGTTCTTGTTTGTGTTTGTGGCAATCGTGTCATGTTCGATATTGGGTTCGAACGAAACTTTGTAGAAGGTTCCCATGCGTAGTGCGTCCATATTCTCGTTCAAACAAAACCTTTCAGTGTATTTGCATTCGAGACTACGTTCGAACGAGTTTGCGGAACAGCTCGCGTTCGTCAAGCGTTCT
>SKCR01009792.1:0-23209 GCA_019454045.1 Zanthoxylum bungeanum
AATCAAAGTTGGGGACCCGCGTTTGAAAAAATGCATCGACAACCTATGCAACTGGAAGGGTATGTTACGACACTGGGGCGAAACAAATTGGACAGATGATGAATCCTTTACTCCAACACCACCTGCAATCACAACTGCATCCCTCTCCGGCTTCTGAGTTGCGGTTTCCATATCTGTCAACATATTCCCTATTTTCATTTACTTAAATTACACGAAATCTGATATGCTTCCTTTTTCCTTTTCCATTTTTGTCCATCCATAAAGTTCTTAGATCAATTATGTAATTGGGGAATAGTAGGTACCATCACACTTCAAGTTGTTCACAACTTCGCAATGGAAAATTTGAGTCATCTTATAAGAGAAAATAGATCTTGAATTTTCTCTATACTACAAACCATGTCCTAATTGCAATCACTTTACTACATTGTGTTACTTACAATGAACTTCAATAATTATGATCAGAAGGCAAAGAAAAAGAAATTGAAACATCTGTTGTGTGTGTTTCTGTTATATCAAATGATGGACATGAACCTTGTGATCATTCACTTTATCCAGGACTCTAAGCTAATGCAACAAACTGATTCTACTTTTACAATCATGGAGATGATTCATGCATCATTGTTGATAACAGAAGATAAGAAAAGTGAAAGCAGTTTGTGCATTACATGTTAGAGTGATCTAATTGAACACTATATTCGTGCACGAAAATCAATCACAAAAACAGTCCCCTCAATTTTTTTTTTAAAAAAAAAAAAAAAAAACAACCGTAACAGATGCAGGGACCTATTTGAACAAATGAAAAACTTCTGAATCCGGGTTAACGTTTTGTTGAAACACAGGGTAATGAATACTTACAAGCTGTCCAGGCTAGGTTGGCAGTCAGTCTTGTTGGGCCGGGAATTGCCAATCCCAACCCGGCTTAATTATGTAATCGGGAAATAAAATCGTTTTGAATTCTTAACAGATTTCAATAATGATGAAAAATCATATCGAATGGTATGAGATCTCAAATTTCAATTGAATTTGGAATTTTTTAAGTCATGAATCGGGACGCATCATGAATTAAGGACGAAAAATCATCATGAATTTTCATTGGATTTTTTAATTGAAACAAAAAATTTTCCTGAATCCTATTTCGAAGGTCTCAACATCCCAAACCCTAACCGGATTTCAGAATTTTCTAATAATGACGGCTTGGAGAGTTGTCCAACAGAACAGATCTTTTTTTAAACAAATATTATTCTTGTAACATGAGAAATACAAGAAGATTTGGCCCAATTTCTTCTTTCTTGGAAGGAAATTTTCCAAGCTTCGTGAATATTTAATATGCTTCATCAACCATACAATTGACATCCACTACAGAGTAAGTGGAAAATACATGTGGTTTAATTTTACAATTTGATTGATATCCGTCAGCCACAATGTTTTGATATGCTAAACAAATAATTGCCGGTTCAAGAGATAAGAGCCGTTGGAGAAAATGGCCAACACTCATGCAACTGATTGTGGAAAGTCCACTATTGCTTTCCAACAAAACATTTCAAATTCATGTATCAATTTCAAATTTAATTATAAGAATTTAAATTTTGATGATTTGGATTTTAACTTAAATACCCTCAGTAATAATACATTAGCAAAATCCAAAAACTCCACTTGAACGTATTAAGTAGTAGCATTTTGTAATGAATATGTTTTCATCTTTTTTTTTTCTTTTTTTAAACGTTGGAAATCCGGCCATCAAATCACCCGACCCAAGCTTAAGCGGAATAGGTAAAACTTCCGTCTGCCCTATGCTCTTACAAAATATGTACCCCCTGAATTCGAATCTAAGACTTGACATTCAAAAAATATGGTTCAATTAAGAGAGCTTGCGGTAATGAATGTAGAGTGATAGACACGATCCATAAATTATGTGTACTTAATTATGAACATGTAATGAGATGTTGTTAGGATTTGACTCTTTGAAAGTCTTGTAATTCGTACGTACTTCAAGAATTTTTGTTTTGTTAAGGAAAAAAACCCTTTCAAGTTCAAGTTCAACCCCCAAGATTATTGTAATTGAGAACCTTTCTTTGTTTCTTATCAGAATCTTACTAGCTATTTAGAGACATCACAAAGATCGCCAAACTTTAATAAATCTTGATAAAGGTTTATTCAAGAACCAAGAGAAAATTCACTCTCACACACACTTAGGTATTAAATGCCAATAACTATTTTTATTCAAAATAATGTATGAAAATTACAAGCTAAAGGCACCTTTAAATAAGCCTGGCAAAAAAACCAACGGTCCGGCCCAGCCTGCCTAGCCCGGTCCCTATCGGCTAGGCTTTAGTCCGGTCTTTAAAAAAACTCGGGCAGACACGATCAAAAATAAATTAAAAAAAAATTAATGTTGAAAAATTAATAGATTTTTTGGTTCTTAGGTTGATGCATAATTTTTAAGGAATTGATACTATATTTTTGTTAATATATTTTAGTATAAGATTTTGATTATTACTAGTTTTGTAAAATAAAAAAATAAAAAACCCGAGCCCGACCAACAACATGCTGGGCTGGCCTTTTCCCTGGCTCGGGCTTTTCTTTTGTTGGTCGGGCACGGGCCATTACACACTTACCTTTAAATAAACCCTTATAAAGTCTTAAGTTAATGTAAACAAAGAAAGTTAATTAAACTAAAATATTAAAAAAATCCTAATTGAAACAATAAGATTAAATCCTGAGCTAAATAAGACAAAAATTTTAGTGCATGAGCTTTAAAATAACATTAAAGTTCAACCCAATACTTGAACATAAGATAATCTTAAAACATAATACATAAGAACTCTAGGGATAATTTACAATCTTATTGTGATTAGGAAGAATTATGAAACTTGAAATTAATTTATAAGCACACAAATAACAATCTCTATATACCCAATAGAGGGTGAATTGGGTAATGACTAAATATTGCGGAATTTAAAACTCTTTTCAATTTTACGCTATTAAGTTAATAGTTTTACCAATTTTAAAACTCTTTTCAATTTTACGCTATTAAGTTAATAGTTTTACCAATTTAACTTAATAATCAATTTTCTTAATCACAAAATATTATCAAAATGCAAGTTACTAAATAATATGCAAATACAAAATATAATTACGATAAATAAAAGAAATTTAGGGATAGAGAAAATAACACCGAATTTATAGTAGTTCGGCCAACTTTTTGCCTACATCAACTCCCTTGAGCCACGCTTGAAGGTTTTCACTAGTAAAGGTGATTCCACACTTTACATTAGTTTTATGTGGCACACTCGCAAACTACGAGTTTTTCGTGTTTCACACCAAACCAAGAGTTTTTCAAGGTTCACCCCAAACCTATTGCAACACCAAGAATTTTGTCGCTTAGGTTTACTCTTCAATCTTTTACAACCAAATCACCATTTTGAGTATACCCACTCAACAATGGATTTTCACAACCTCAAGTGTTTAAGATAAGAAAGTTTTTAACACAATTTGGGCATTCACAAAAGATAAGAAGATTTAAGTGTGAATTTCTAACCTAAGTAAACTAAGCTCACTAAGATGATATGAAGGTGTAGTGTGTGAGCTTTGATTATGATGAGAGTGTTTGATCAAGAAGGTTTAAGAGTTTTTCTTTAAAATAGATGTTAGAAGGTGCAATATGTTAGCAAAAGTGAAACTGAGGCTCAATATATAGTGAAAAATATCCCTAGTTCTCTGATCTGAGACCGATATATCGGTCTACAGTGGCAGGTATGTCGTTCATGGAATTTAAATGGCTATAAAAAGTTACTGTTGAGACCGGTATGGAGTCTTATGGGATTGGTATGCCAATTAGAATTTGCGGTGCGTGCTCTAAAGTGTTCGAACGAATTTGTGTTTGAACGCAAGTGTCCAGAAACTCTTCATTTGAGTCGCGTTCGAATAGTCACGGGTATGCCGGTATATGGTGACCGGTATTCCGGTTCCAGAGATCGATATGTCGATCATAGTGTAAAAATTCAGGATTTGAGGGTTAAAAATATTTTGCACATGACCCTAATGTATCTATATGAATGTTCATGAGTCATATGAGCTTAAAGTACTTGAATTATATACACACTTACAATGAGAGCCCAAAGCTATAAGACTACACATGATTTCTTTATTAAGCTCTTGAGTCTTCACATCCATTTTCTCTTCATAAATAATTTGCTATGACATCTTTTTGTAATGCTCATGAATGCGCATTGAAGTCTCTTGTGTTACATCATCAAAATCCTTCATTGAGTTCAATAACACTAACAATCTCCCTCTTTTTGAAGATGGTAACCTTTAAAACTTGTGAGCTTTGAGAGTTCCAAATTTGTTCACGATTATAACTCCCACTCAATAGTAGCTCCCCCTAAACATGTGATTGCCTTTCAATATACATCTATAAAACTTAGACAAACACGTTAGTATAAATATGCTCATCCTTAATAGAAGGGTGATGATATCACATGTTTTATCTCATTCTATGATTTCTCCCCCTTTGACATTATCAAAAATGATGGAGAAGTAAGATTTAAGCACAAAGAGATATTAACCAATTATGTGCACAAAACATATTGAAGTTCATAATCATGCACACTTAGTATTTTCTCCTCTTTTGCCATTAAAATTTAATGTTCATGCATTGATAATCATCAAAATAATCCAAGTTAAACCAATATCTATGCATTTCATTTTTAAAAAAAAATGATCAATGACGAGGCATATTCATACTAATAATTCAAAAGGATCACATATATCGTAAATGAAAATAAGTCCTATGTGATACCAATTGAAATTAATAATATGATCAATTCAAATAATTAAGAACAATTACGGTAATTTATGCATAATGGTCATACAATTTAGTTCAAAAATTTCTAATCAAGAATATACTTCATAATTATGTCAAATTCATGTCAAAAACTTAAGCATGCTCGTATATGATGAAGGAAACGATACCAATGTTTCCGTAAGCACATATTTTACCTTTTACCATTGTCACCAAGTGACAAATCCACCATTCTTAAAATTTATCCGTTTTGAGATAGCATTTAATATTATTCTTGTTGAGCTCTTTCCTCATTTTGTTTTAAGTCTTTGGGATCAATTGTATTTTTCATTAAGAACCATTCCCAAAGCTCCCCTATAAAATCATTTAAGCACATTTTAGTACCCAAATTTTCTTAGGTCCATGAGGGTTAATCTTGGTTCATTTAGGAACCTATGCATTCACTTTTTCTTTCTTATACATGCAATCATAAATCTTATGTCCTTTCTTATTACATGCATTACATGTAATATTTGCATCATTAGTAATATGTGTATAAAAAGGAGGATGCCTTAACAAAAAAAATTTCAAAAATATATTTTTGATGTAAGACCTATATCCCAAACCGTCCCTATTTCAATCACATCTTTAGGATCCAAGTACCATTTTAAAATTTTTCTCTCATAAAGTGATTTTTGTTACTATTGAGTACAAATCAATAATTTTTTTATTTAATGCAATATTTTCATCTTTCAAGGTGTTACACTCACATGTACTAGAGTCAAATGACATGTTATATATGATCTTTTTAAGTTTTAGCTTCTCATCTTTTAAACATACGATTTCTTTTTCTTGAATTCCATTTTTCTCAATGATTAATGCATGATCATGTAATATGGATGAATGCTCATTTTGATCAATTTATGCTTATTTCTTAACAAGTCATATAATTCATGCAATTTTTTGAAAGTATCAAGCAATTCATCATATTCGGAGGAATCATGTACCTTTTCTTCCTCACTCTCAATGAAGAAATTATCATCTTCAATTGCCATAAAGGCAAGATCTCTTGTCCATTCTTCACTTTCTTCTTCGGATGAACTAGAGTCGTTATCGCTCTAAGTTTCCTTCATTGCATTCTTCTTGAATTTTCCCTTAAATCTTCTCATTGGGCAATCGACAACTACATGACCCGATTTTTCACACTCATAACAAGTAATTTTATCTTTCTTGTATTTTCTTGGCTAATTATCCTCTTTCTTCTCATTCATCCGATATTTTCCTTTAGGCTTCTTGGATTTAAGGAATTTCTTGAAATTCTTTGTCAATTTTGCCAATCCTTCATCGTTATCTTCTTATTCATGGCTGGAGCTTGAACTATCCCATTTTCTCACAAATGACTTAAGGGATATTCTCTTTTTATTCTTCTCTTCTTCTTCCCTTAAATCCTTCTCAATCTCCATCTCATTTCTATAAATTTTATCGCCAAATCATCCAACTTCAAAGTGTTCATATATTTGATTCTTTGATGAAAGAGGTAAAAATTCTATATTCCTTAGGAAGAGATCTAAGAATTTTATTCATTTGATCACTTATACTAATACTTTTTCCCAAAGCACTTAGTTGATTTATAATCACAAAGAATCTTGAAATCATCTTCTTAACCTTTTCACCAGCTTTCATCTTGAAGTTATCCAAGTCACACATAAATCGGTTGATCTTTGATTCTTTAACTTGGCTAATGCTATCATTGAAAATCTCCAAATACTTCCACAATTCATAAGCATTTTCAAATTCCAGAAATTTATTGATTTGGCTCCTATCGATTGCACAAAGAAAATAGTTGAAAGTCTTTGTATTTATGGAGGCTTCCACTTAATCCTCATCGGTCTATTCAAATTACGGTTTAGGAAACTCCACACTATTGTTATCTTTCTTCATCGACATTCTAATATCTCTCGTGATCACTTTAAATGATTACACCTCAACGAAAATGAAGTATTTCAACATCCTCATCTTCCAATAGTTATAATCGATTCTGGTGTAGAATGAAGGTCTATTTATTGAAAATCCCTCAGTTAGATTTGTTGTGTAGTTTGTAGAGGCCATGATTGATTCTCGGACGATTAAGTCTTTGTTGAAAATATCTCGCTTTGATACTAAATGAAATTAACCTATAAGCACACAAATAACAATCTCTATATACCTGGGGTGAATTGGGTAATGGCCAAATAATATGGAATTTAAAAATCTTTTCAATTTTACGCTATTAAGTTAATAATTTTAACAATTTAGCTTAATGATCAATTTTCTCAATCATAATATATTACCAAAATACAAGTTAATAAATAATATGTAAATACAAATAACAATATCTATATACCCAAGATTTATTTTTGCTTTAAAAGAGATGTTAGAAGATGCGAGATGTTAACAAAAAAGAAATTGTGGCTCAATATATAGTGAAAGTGAAAAAACATAGCTCTCTATCCTGAGACCGGTATGTCGCTTTACAGTGGTCGGTTTTCTAGTCCTGCAATTCAAACAACTATAAAAAGTTACTGTTGAGACCGATATGGAGCCTTATGGTACCGGTATTACGGTTAGCGTTTGCGGTGCGTGCTTCAAAACGTTCGAATGAAATTGTCTAGAGACTTCGCGTTCGAGTGGCGTTCGAATTTGCGTTCAAACGCAAATGTTCAGAAACTCTTCATTTGAGTCACGTTCGAACGGTCACCGGTATGCTAGTAAATGGTGACTGGTATTCCGGTTTCAGAGACCGGTATGCTGGTCCTAGTATAAAAACGCATGATTTGAAGGTTAAAAACATTTTTCACATGACTCTAATGCATCTATATGAATGTGCATGAGTCTTATGAGCTTATAGCACTTGAATTATAGACTCACTTACAATGAGAGCTCTAAGTTATAAGACTGCACAAGATTTTTGTATTAAACTCTTGAGTCTTCACATCCATTTGCTCTTCATAACTAATTTGTTTTGACATCTTTTTGTAATGCTCGCGAATGTGCTTCGAAGTCTCTTGCGTTGCATCATCAAAATCCTTCATTGAGTTCAATGGTGCTAATAAATATGTCTTCGACATAAACTAGAAAATTATAAGTCTTTGTGTCTTCTTTCCAACACAACTTGTATGATCAAAATCGGATATCGGATGAGAAAATTACAGCCAAAATATAAAGACTGCGTAAATCCTGCCGTCATTGCATTTTCCAAATCGGAAACGCTTCATTAGGCTAGACCCATCTTCCATAGCCTTAATTAAGCGAACGAAAACTGATTCCATTTGATCTTGTGAAAAAAGCACTTGATTACCTTAAATCGTATCAGCATCTGTCCATATGGGTAGTCATAAAATGACAGTAACCATGGTAATAAACATCAGTGCTTAATAATATAATTTCGCAGAAACGAATCCATTAACTAACCGATGACTTATAAACCTCAATATAATTTATAAACCTCAAGTTGTTTCAAGCACAAATAAAAGTAAAAGAGGAACGATAACCAACCGAAGAATTTTCTGCTGGAACAATAACTAACCGATGACTTTTCTGCTTCATGTGAGAAAGGGGTCCAGGCACGTTCATGTGAACTTGAGCATCACCATATCAAAATCATGCTTTGATTACGTTCAAATTTTCAGCAAATTTGATAGTGACATTGAACAAATGTTCACATGCTACTTTTCTTGTTTCCACAAACAAATTGCTCAAGTTGCTTCATCTAATTTAATTTATGTAACCCTAAACTAATATAATGGATTTGTTTTCGTTTTGTAATCAAATCCTAATAATAGGATTGGTTTTGTAATCGAATCCTAGTAATAAACGAATCCTAAACAAATATTTCTTTATTCCAATTTAATTCAATAATATAAATTATCGTATTTTATTTACATTAATTTTTCATAAACATATATGTATAAATTACACAATTAATGAATTTATTTAAAATGACCCACCAAATCTTTTTTTTTTTTTTTTGTAATAATTATTAATAACTTCTCAAATCTTAATTAAAAAAATAACAACTAACAAAAAGAAACAATAAATGAATCTTATACAAAAAAAAAAAAATGAATCTTAGTTCAAATTTGTATTCGATTTATTTCATAAACGAATAAAATCGAATTGATTCACTTATTAAACGAATCAATTTTTCCAAATAAATAATATGAATGTAAATGGAAAAACTGAATCTTTATCTAGATTGCCAACCCCACCACCCATTTTCATTGTCGTAGTGTCTTAATCCTACGAGCTTTGCGTCTCCATCTCCTAAAGCGAAAAGAAAATTGCCCATTGATCAGATTCAATGTCTTTTACGTTATGTGCTACAAGCATTATGTTATGTACTTGATGCCTTTGTGAAATTGGCATCTTTTCCTACAAGTCAAGCAACATATAGCCTACATCATACTACTTATTTATTTGCCGGACCTCATTGGTAACCCGTGTCTCTCATCAAGTGAGAGACATTGGTTTGAGTCCCCACAAAAGCAGTGGGGACTCAAACCTTTCTCTTTAGGAGGAAGAAATTCTCCTATATGGGAGTTGATTCTCAAGCTGTGTCTTGGTCGATTTAGAATTTGTAAGTCCCGAGCTACGTCTCGGTTGATTTCTGGGCAGTGCTATAATTGTATGTATTCAAAATCCCGGTTGATAGCATATTGTAATATATGTAGTTTATAATAATTCAAAAAATACTACTTATTTATTTTATTTTTTTAATTTTTAATTATTATTTTTTTTTAAATCGTTAGAAACTCCGTTTCGGGCTTAAACGGAGCAGGTAAAACTCCCGATTGTCCCAAACTCTTATAAGAAACACACTATTTGGATTCTAACTTAAGATCTAAAGTTGAGATCCTGAGCCTCATACCACCAAGCCACGCTGCTTGAGGACGCCTACATCATACTACACTAATGTTTATCGAAGATACAAATAAGGGAAGTCATTTCAAATTTCTCCATTCATTTATTACCATAATATATAAACTCTGCAATAAAATATAAGCAGATTTGGCTAATGCAACAATCAAGAAGATGTCGAAATCCATTCATCGCCTTGAATAAAATTCTGAACTGAATATGCATTGACATGATCTGCAGGAATCTGGGAACTCCATGGAGCTCTCTTAGTAGTATTAGACCCGGGTCCAGAATTTCCGAATTCGCCATAGTAAAGTGTTTTTAAAGCAAAATCACCACTCCAAGGCATCCACCCGTCTGGATGTACAAGAGCTTCGAAGTTACAGTGAATAAAAACAGTTCTCGAGTATTCTTTCCATGGCCTTCCCAAGTAATTCTTGTGTACACTAGGTTTGCTATTATACAACTTCATGTACTCCTCGGTGCCATTGATCAAACAGTTCTGCAAAACAAAACCTGACCATTGAGCAGGGTCCGTTCTGCCATGAGCTGTGACAGCATTGGTCTCACCTTTCTCCGGATTTACTTGCCGGGGAGCAACTAAGATCTCGCAATCCTGGAAGATTGCCGGTGAGTTCCCAAAAATGAAGTCCACATTGCCCTGAATGCGACACTTATTGTAGAATTGCCGGAGGGAATGAGCATAGAGAGTGTCCTGATTGCCCAAGAATTCACAGTTTTCAATAATGGAGAGATCACTAGCTGATCTGAAGGCTACTGCTTGGTGGGCGTCAGGACCTGCCGTGTTCTGGATTGTGAGCCCACTGGCCATGAACCCATCACCAAGAACTCCTGTAACAGGACCACACAATATATCAGAATAGTAACACTATGCCATTCTGTGCACCATAGGGTTCACTCGTATCTGAATCTCGTATCCCACCATATAGGAACCTGTGACCTGTCTGATCCGGATTAGGAAATTTTTGAGCAATGAGTCGAGATAATTTTTAGCTCGATTTTTCAATACAAAAAAGGGCCAAAATCCTTGTCAAATTTTTTTAATCCGAACAAAAAATTATGACTAATAGGGACAAAAGGTAACACCAGTACTTAAAAGAGTAAAATAGTAAATTAAAATTTTCAGTCAATATAATTTCATTTAAAACAAAAAATAAAAGGGGAAAAATACTGACTCCTTAAAACTTACCGACGGTGGCAGATTCGTAGGTGCTCACCCCTTGCAGCCCCACATTTAAAGATCCCGTAATTACCGTTTTGCCCATCCCATCACCTAAAAACACCGCATTCTTTTTCTCAAACGGAATCCTAACGGTTTCCTCATAAACACCCTCCTTTATATTAATCACGAACCTCTTAGACATCACATTATCCGGTGCAGCATTGACGGCGTCCTGCACCGTCTTGAAATCACAACTCCCGTCCTTACACACCGTCACGTCCGCCGTCAACTTCGACGGAAACCCACCACTAAAACCGATAGTATCCGCACCCGACCCGCCCTTCTCCCAAAATCCGTCCCGCTCTGTCTCGGGCGCCCGCCACGTGTTAAAATCATCACCAAAATTATCAAACGACATCATCATACTCAACGCATTACTCGTCAGCCCAATCAAGGAGTTCAAAAACGCCATCGTTTTGTCCACCTGCTTGGTGTCGTTTACGTACTTCAAACCAGACCAGCAGTCATACTGGTAACCCAAAGCCGCGCTGTACCAAGCACGAGCGTCCTTGATCCTGCCAAGGGGCAATGCGTCAGAGGCGGCCTTGGATCTTATCCCGGAATAGTCAAGGATCTGGAGGCAAGTGGTGGCGGCTCGTGAACGGTTCTGATTGTCGGAGGAGGAGTCGAGGATGTTCTTGACCATTGATTGAGCGGTGATGAGGTTTTGGGAGGAGACCCAGATGGCGGACTGAATCATTTGTGATGGGGAAGGATTTGGAGGGACTTTTTGGGACTTGTCGAGGTATTGTTGGCATGTTTCGGGGTAGCGAGTGGCCTTGCATGCGAGGGGGATTTGAGGGATTTGTTGCTGCGGCGAAGACTGTAATGGGAAGTGCTTGTGACGGGAAGAGGAGGAAGAAAGGGAGAAGAAGAGGGATAGAGATAATAAAGAGATAAGAAGAGCTGAAGCCATTGGAAGGAGCAGGATGAGTGCAGGTTTGGAAAATGAAGTGGGTTTTTGTGGAGTGATGGTGCCATTTATTATAATATCCCTTTCATTTTATAATTCCCTATTTTATCAAGATTTTGATTTCTTTTATTAGTATACATATTTAGATTTATTTTCCTATTATTAAGTTCTTGTATTATCTATATAAAGGCTGCTATATTGTAATAATCATTAGATTAAAATACAAATATTATTCAATTCAATCTCTAACATAATATCAGACGGTTTTTTCCCAAGATCCTGTTAACTCTTTGCCGCCGGCCCCCACCTCCTCCGTACGTGTTGTCCACTCGCCACTGTCTCACGAGTGTCTTTCAAGCGTCGTCGCTCTCCAGGCCAAATCATCCTGCGATTCTGATGTCGTTGGACTCAAACGACCACGCCCAGTCCATCTCTGCCCCTCTCCTCGCCGATTACGGCCTCTACTATTCCGATTTGGGCTCCCATCAATTCTTCAAGTCCTCGTTTTGGGCCCTTCTTTTTGCCGGTGAGTCCCCTCTCATCGTCATCGCCGCATTGTTCCTCAGTACTTACTCGACCTTTGGCCACCTTCAGCACTCCTCCTTCGTGGTTATCGGCGCCGTTCGTAGTCCTTCCGGGGTGTTTTTGTTAGATCTATCAACTTCTGCCCTCTTGTGTATTTTCAGGAACTTACGAGACCTGTCTGTTATTTTTCATATCATTTTGGTTCAAATCTGTAATTTTCATAATTTTTAGGACGTTTTTATAATTTTCTCAAGTTCGGGATTTTTTTGCAAAATTTTAAATTTTGCACCATCCTTACTGATTCTGTGGATTTTTTTGCCTTTTTATTATAATTTTTTGGTCATCTCCTCCAGGTTATTTTAAACTTCGACTGTTTTCTCCATGGAGAAATCTGACATCTCACAGCCTATTCTGATTCTCCTTGACGGTCATAATTATGTCCTATGGGCCCAAGCTATGTGCAGCTTTCTTAATAGCCGTAAACTCTGATGATATATTACTGATAATCTCACTGAACCAATGTAACAAAAAACTGAGAGTGACAAAAATTTTACTGATCGCCTTGAAAATTGGGAAAGCCGAATCATAAGATTATTACCTGGTTTCGCAACTCCTTTCTACGTATCATAAATCTCCAATTTGATCGCTTTAACATTGCTAAGTCTCTAGAATAGCAACTCATCATCAAATGAATAATTTGGACAATAATTACACTAATTACTTCCAAATCACTTCACACATGCATCACAAGCTTCCAATCCATCATTAACAACCAAAAGCCCTAATTTTCCAGATTTGAAGGAGCCGTAGAACACTTCTATATCATCAAGAAACAAGATTTCCAAGGTATGAGTTTTGAAAACTTACCTTAAATCTCCTAAATCCAAGCCTTTTTTTTCTTTGATTTTCCCTTCAAATCTTCATGGAATTATCAAGCAAAGTTGAAACCCATTTTTTCTTGGAGACTCACGACCGTGGCTGCTAAAAATGATGAAGAAAGCAATTTTCTTCTTTTTAAATGCTTGTTGACCGAATTTTGCAATTATAAAGGAGGGGCACTTTTGTCTTTTGATAAAATTAAATCAAATTTAATAATAATACACTTTATATTGACCAATCCAATTAGCACACACATAAAGTATATTTAATACATGTCATTTGGTCCAATAATAAATGGACAAAATAACTTAACAATTATGAAAAGTTTGACTAATTAATTATTGAAATATTTAACAATTAAATATTCAAAAATCAATTAATGTAATTATTATTATATATGTATTTTTATTTACAATAAATAATAAATACATATATTAATGGCATGTGTCAAAATCTCATTTGACGAATAATTAATGTGTATCTAATCGTATTATGTATCAAATACAAATAAACAATAATTATTAGCGGACAAAATAACGATCCGAATTAACTTACTTAATCCGTTGAAGTATTATGAATAATCCGTATTATTCATATCGAGTTGCCCAAGTGCTCAACGAGTACACTTCATATTATGGGACTCCCTAAGTTTAGGTCTATCCGTCACGAAATCCAATTTCGTGTCCATATCCACCCACTCATGGATTATGACGACCACATATAATCTTGTTAAATTATGCAAGTCGAGGTCAATGCATACAAATCCATTCGATATAATACAGTCGACTTTCAATTTACGATCACGAAATAACACTCGGAACTGATTTCCAAAGTTATACCATGGCCATGCATTTACTAGATCGTAAACACGTGCTGGATGCTTATGCCTTGTACATAGGACTGACAGATCCTATCTTGATACGCACAAGATATCATGAGCATCAGTCTACACCCAACGAACAGGCAGAGGTCTGATCATGACTAGATCGTTGACGTGACTGTCATCAAAGTGTGGATGATAACTCATATATCCACAATGGTATCTCAGTCGAAGGACCACTATGCTCACTCAACTCGATAAGGTTCCTATTGACGTTGGTGTACCATATATTAGGAAACCTTCAGTGAGTCGTTCAATGTATTATCAAATAAACACCTACATGTCTATACGAGTCTCCCGATACTCACGATATACGACATGTACTTTTCTCAGTGGATTTTACTAATCGACCCGTTAGTTAATCTTGACCAGGAACTTTATTTAAGGATATACAACTAATAGTGCGCTTCCCAATGTCAATTACAAACTACGTTGTAACTGCGCACTATACTGTAAACCCTATGGTCTTTGTCTAATATACACGTATCACTGAACCAGATTCAGTTTCGATATAATCGTAATCAGATATCTAATCACAATTAGATCGAATAAGCGTATAAAAGACAAGGGTGCTACCACTAAATTAGTAATATTATGGAAAATACTATTGCTTGTATTTATGAATCGGACATAAATACGATCCGGATTGGCACTCCGAGCACCAACCTTAACAATTTCTCCCACTTGCTCTAGTGTCAATCCACGGTATCATATACACATTTCAATGTATATCGCATACTCATGGCCCTCAAGAGCTCACCAGCACTCAAGAGGTAGGCAATAACAAGTAAGCCTGCTTTAACAAATCGAGTCTGTCCAACAAACTCAACTGTTTTCCTTAACCGGCATCATTAATATTTTATAGAATCCAAATTCCACATCAATATGACTCAGACGCTATATCAGTATTGTGCTACAGCTACTGAGTTGTCTATGTATTTAGAAATCAAATCCAAACACTATAAGACAACCACAAGCACAAAACTAATATCAACATTTCTAATCAATGAGGTCACTATACAAACTTTATAAGTCAATACTTCATAAATTGCAACTGATTCCGCTCGTTCAGTAGAATCAACAGTGACACTCCCACTACATTTTTTCTGTCTTTACATGACATAAACCATTTAATGTCATACTTAGGATCAAAACTAATTTGACCTTATAGTTGCTGACTAAATTCTCCATGTAAAAGAAACTCCTCAAAGATCACAAAGAACATGTTTCTAGAACCATCACATGGTCTGCAACATATCAAAATAACTCGTAACAATTACGATTAAATTGATATGGTTAATTACACATAACATATTATTTATCACGCCATCATCCTATGATGAAAAAGATTGACTAGACATTCCAATCAATCTTTCTTTCGACAAATGAATCATCTTTTACGAAAGATGAATACTATATATGTAAAAGACACGTTAACTGTCAAACAGTTATACTAATTGTCATAAAGATAGTCTTGTCGTGTCCTTTATTAGATCATATCTAATATGCGACTGATGAGAGTTTCTCACAAGTCTCTCAGTTGTATATCATATATAAAACTTTATATCAAATATAACAAATACTACTCTCACTGCTTCCACGGAGAAAATAAGACTTAAGGATAAATAATACTAGAAAGAAATTTGTACGATCCCACTGACCCTACTGACAAATATGTATTATTTATAATTCGATAAAACCAGACAATCTGATTGACATCAAAATTAGATAACACAAATTTTCGGAATGCTTACCTGAGTCTATAATAGGCTCTATAAGCTTGTATATCAAACTGTGATCTTAGCAGAATACAAACTCTAGGGCCATTCTAGAATGAACTCTTCAAACAAAGAAATCACAACGGATCTCTCATTCGAAGAAATCACTCAAGAACGCCATTTTGTATTCTTTAGCCAAAAACCACGGTTTAATATTAACATTAACCAACAGATCTTTAATTGTTCAATCAGTGCAAATAGATACAAGTTTTCTCAGAATCTACAATAAACCACTGAGTATAACTTTTCTCATTGTCATACTATAAAGTTCAAACCTTTATCGAGCTCACTTTGCTTTTACTGTGCAAACAATTTGCACATTTTATGAACTATTCATAACAGAAGCCTAATCAAGTTCAAAACTTGATCGTCGTAAGCCATGGACAATCTTAGATCTATGGTTCAATGGTAATTTCCGAAATCGATATCGAATATCGCTCCCACTATAAGTTATAGGATAAATTTCTTCAATAAGAAAACAACAGAATCATTAAGTATCTTACACTTTGTAAATGATTATGACATCCTATTGGACTTATACGGAAGTTGTCTAAGGGTCTTTTCATCTTATTAATTACGTAGTTCTATTACAGTTTATGATTTTTCACATTTGACTTCACAAAGTCAAATCTTTTTTGCAATCGTCAACATCCAATGTTAGCCACCAAATAATAAAATAATTTTATTACTTCGGGATCGTAGAAAAGATATTCTATCAAATAGAATACAATATTCTATTAAATATAATAAATGATAAATCTATCACTCGTACCTCAGAGGCACAAGTACTTTCAATTATATAACCATTATACAAATGAAAGTTTCAAATCTCAAACTTTTCAAGATTAGAATTTTCTACTTATACATATCACATACGTATCTGTAGAAACAAATGGAACATGAATTAAAGAGACGAATTAGTGTTATATGGAGCATAACCCCAAGAGTATTGAAAATAACTCGGTAACACTCAATATCAAGGAATCAAATCATATAAGATTCGATTACTCATATTGACCAATTCCATCAAATTGGAATCGCGAAAGTTTAATATTGAGTAAGAAACATATTCATTAAATAACTTTAGAACCAATTGCCATAATTTCATGTGTTTGATCATATCAAACATCTTCAAACAATTCAAAGATTCACAATGAATTTTAAAGATATATTTTTCAACACTAGAAATAGAATATCTTTGAACCATTCAAAATATTCTATTTTTGTTTCATGAGAAACATATCGAAAGTTCTCGAACCATTCAAGACGTTCAACATGTTCTCTATTAGAAACATGTAACTAAGTCATGAAAAATCATTAACAAAGTTACGGAGCAAAAAAAACTATATAAGGAAATTTCCAACTCATTAAACTACACACATCCAATGTATTACTTTAATAAATCGATAGTCCAATGAAAATCATCAGTTAAATGAGATGTAATCACTTTCTGAATACAATATTCATTAAACGGATAAGGATATATGGTGTGATCTCATATCAGACCATCATTTACCATACGGAACTAGCATCTGATGCTTTTACGATAAAATCTCATAAAGCACAATTCTAAGTTATTTATTCTACCGAATATTTTCTTAATGCTTATCTTTTATTAATGACACTAATAGTCACTTTAAAATATGTAATAATTGTTTATACAGTACAAGTAACTATCCAGTAGTCACAAGTTCTGATATCAAATATCAAAATAGTTATTAAACATTATTTTAAATATCTAGACGGGAGATCTGGTATCCAATACCTTCAGTTTCCGTATTGTGAGAATCAAAATTCTCTATACACAACAATTCGCATCTCCTTTATTAAGCTTTATAATTTGCGTTCAATTATTCACAACGATTGTAAAATAATTGATTAGAAAATTGTGTCAGACACGTGGCTTCTAAAAGTCGCTAAAGCCAAGAAACGTCATTAAAAGATAAACAAACACTTAAGGGGTTTTCTTAATGCCAGTCAAGAATCTCGAGACATAAACTGATTCGTGTCAATTCTTACTACATAAGAAAAAATTCTATCTAGAATAATATCCTAAACCAGATATCCACTTAGATTACCTAATCGTGACTTAGAAACTAAGTCACAAATCATCTTGATTTTCAAAGAAAATCGGAACAACAGTTCCCGATGGTTTTAACTAATCTAACAATATCTAAGTTTACTGTCTTTCTAGAACCTATTCTAGAACTACGCAACCATAAGTAAAGTCAGAAAACATATATATTCAAGTAATATACTATGCAGTGGATAAGAAGCATAATTCTATAAGTAGTATATAATAAAGGAAAATGAAAATAGTAAATTCCAAAATATTACACACTGCTTAAGTTATGGATTTTAAACTCAGCAGTGTCTCCCACTACTTTACGTAATACCGTAATCCCCAACAGACAATGGGAATTCAATAATTAAATCGAATTCCATAGTGAGAGTAGGATCTTATGAATATATTTCGACTCACAACTTTGGCACGATCTCACCTATGTATATTCATTAGGTAGACAACTCTTTTTCAATCACTCACCAGTGACTCCTGGTGTCGGTCCTGACCGTTTCTCACTGTGACAACTTTGACACATTCACAGGGAGGCGTATAAAGGCTGCACTTGCCAATGACAAACTCAAGCTACCGATGTAGTCTTGACAGCTTTGGCACGTTCAGGATTTCCACTTTCACTTGAATTTGTCTAGTATCAATATACAACCGGTATGGATAAAATTCTATCAACTATACCCTCACTGCTTTGACACGATCTCAGATGCAGCCATAGAAGGTTACCCATAAACCGTATTGACAAGATGGACCAAGAAACATGTATCCAATACACGTTACTTCACAGCCATATTTAAAAAATGGGGATTTTCCTATGGAAGTTATACTCTACATCCAATGCAGAATTTTAATCTAAATCATTTTCTAAGCATTTCAATTCTACTTTAGAACATATAACTCAATCTAACAATTAAATTTCCGTTACATATTCGTTAGCGAAGAATTGAAAAGTAAAAAAAACGTATCTAGATTACAAACATGTGCGTGTTGGATAATTATGACCCATAGCATCACTATTTGTACAGAACATGGTGTTGTTGTACAAATTAACTATGTGACAAATGAGATTACTCTTTTATCATTTGTAATTGGATTACCGGGATATATAAATGATAAAAGTCCATATGATTAGTACCGGATTAATAAGATATGAGACAGTATTAATCCACGTAAGGTTTAATCATTAAATATCCTTAGTCGTAGTATTATCGAAACTGGACATCGATAATGCGAAATAGACTAGTATTACACTTGTGCGCGTTATGGAAGCGTAACGACATAGTTCTCGTATATTTGGGTATTGGATACTCATGCAAGTGTAATATGAGGTTATGTTTACCGATGGTACGGAAACAGCTTCGCTCTGGATAGACCCCTCTGAATCCCATTGGTAGTATGACTATGTGTCTATGGGAGTCCAAATCAGGGTAGGTGTATTTGGTCTTAACATGAGACTTGCATCGCTAATACTTGCGACAATCAGTATACTTTGGTTTTGATCGTTCGGGGCTTTAACAGGTTATGTGTACGCCTCTTCTGGGTATACTGAGAATCGTAGTGTATTGGGTGGGATGTCAAGATGGAAGTATCATTTCAGTCATATGGAGATGATGATCACGCAGGGATACATAACTAGTACTCTTTTAAATGCTGCAGCTATCGGGATAATATGACAATGTCATGATTATCCGATTATAGAGACTAGTTGCTTGTGATCCGATATATGCTTCGTACGGGGCAGACACAATTCCAGCCCCAGGCCTAGCATGTGACATTAGATACTGGATCGTAATACGCAATACTACGTATACTATACCTGACAAAGATTACATATTCGTTTACAGAATATTTCTGGAAAATTGGGTAGGCACGGTGCTTTGCTAAAAGCCAACCATGTCTTGTAAATCGGTAAGGACATAGTATTGGGTACGCACGTATTCGGATAGTCCGATAATCGTATTTACTGCCAACATATACAAGGATCTCCTGGGTCGCTTCCCGAAGATTCACCGTTGAGATTTGACTCGAACAGAAAATTAATCTGGGATTAATTATGAGAGAGAAAATTAATCTGAGATTAATTACGGTAATAAATTAATCTGGGATTAATTAAATGAGAAAGAATTAATATGGGATTAATTGCGTCGAGAATTTATCTGGGAATAAATTTATCGAGAAGAGAGACGCGATTAATTTATAATTAATCGGTAAAGTAAATTTAATAGTTAAATTAGATTTTATTATTTAATTTATTTAATTGGGCTAAAATAATATATTAGATATATTAATTGAAATTAGATTTCAACGCATAATTAAAATTGGATTTTAATTCAAACGAACGAATTAATTTGGAATTAATTCGCGAGATACTTCCTTAATAATTTTGCTAGACATTATTATTTAATTAAATTAGATTTAATTACGTTGCGACGGAAAATTCGTTTAATCGGATTAAACGAAACCGAGCCAGAAGTGTGTTGAGGAAGCCACTTGAATTTTGAATTTAAAGTGGGGCCCACCAACTTACATCAAATGTCTACACAAATGATGGAAGTGGTTGGCTTGTATTTATTGTAACTTACACAACACACTTTACTTTTTACTTTTTGGAATAGTATATACACTTTTTGGAAAAATAATTTTGGTAATTGTTTTTGAAAACAAAAACACAAAACTCATCTCTCTCCTTTTGCTCTCCCATGGCCGAAACATATGCTCATTGGAGGAGAAAATTTTCTCTCATTTTTGTTCAAGCTAGCATTTAAAGGAGTGAATCAAGGTGATAGGGAAACTCACCCAAGTGTTGGAACACTCAAAGAAAGCTTGGAGCTTCCACCTACATCCATGAAAAAGTCTTGAAACCCATCCGATCAAAGTAAGTTTTTCCGCAACTCTCTTTGATTATTCGCACTTTAATCATGCTTAGTGATCTTGTGGCATGTCTTGGAGACTAACAGTGCGAACATTAAAATTGGATTATATATCTAATATCAAGCATGAATAATGTAATGGATGAAGCATCAAACCCGCTCTGATATCATTTTTTGTTGGGGTTTTGGGCGATGAGGCACACCGGAAGCGCGGGTTGGGCGAAATCGTATTTTAAAACCTTTTCAAAATACCGAATAAATAATTCAATATCTAATATGAATAATTTATTCATATTTTACCTAAACCTTTCAATATCAAATATTAACATAAATATAGTTGAAAACTCGCAAAACTTTTACGAAAATCGTTTTTCCACAAAATTGCCTAAAACGCGTTTTTGACCGAACCGACTACCCAACACTTATGGATACTGCTCAGGTCAGCTCCAATAGGGTCGGGGCAGTTCATGGGCTGCCCGAAAAGTGAAAAATTCACTGTTTGGACAGCCGTCACCCGGTTGAATCAAAATCCACCCGGTAACGCCTTTTTTGGCCATTTTCGCTTATTTCAACTCGGAAACACTTTCCGGAAAATGTTTCAACTCCCGAAACACATCCATTACATTCATAATACATCAAAAACATCACATAATTTCCAGTTTTACATAATCTAATCAGAAAAATGAAATTCCTAATTTTTCATGCTTTAAATCCAAAATTTCAAGATTAATCAAATTAATCAATACACCAACCAAAGTCACCAAATATGAACAACCCAAGAACAATTCTAGGTTCCATAAGAGTGGTTACAACACTATAGAATAGTAACTCATCATCAAATGAATAATTTGGAAAATAATTACACTAATTACTTCCAACTCATTCCACACATGCATCACAAGCTTCCAATCCATCATCAAAAACCAAAAGCCCTAATTTTCCAGATTTGAAGGAACCCTAGAACACTTCTATATCATCAAGAAACAAGAAACAAGATTTCCAAGTTATGGGTTTTGAAGACTTACCTTAAATCTCCTAAATCCAAGCCTTTTTTCTTTGATTTTTCCTTCAAATCTTCATGGAATTATCAAGCAAAGTTGAAACCCATTTTTTCTTGGAGACTCACGACCATGGCTGTTAAAAATGATGAAGAAAACTGTAACATCCTGCCTAGGCCAGGATGCTACCGGCAGGAGACAGGAGAACCCATATCCATAAGCCCCTGTTTCTGACGAAATTTCGGCATGATGTATGCAGAACATCATGCAACCTGGCCTATAGCCAGCATCCAAATACAACACAATCATCAACTCTCAACATCAAGGCCTCAGGCCTGAACTCAATGAACAAAAGTAAATGAATTGGCCTCCGGCCAGGACTCAAAAATAAAACTAAACTATTACATCACTTATACAAATGAGATACAAATACAAAAACCATACAAATGGCCGTGAGGACCCATAACTCGACCCAGGACTCTCTTGACTGCAATTGGGGCGATCCACCATCTTCAAAGTCTTCACCGAACATCTGCTGGTTTTATATGACAGCTACTGACCTGCAAAACTATAAATTGTTGTGGTGTGAGTCATAATGACTCAGTAAGTAACTATGCTCCTAACTTAAACATGCAAACTCATACAAGGTTTATTTCTTAATATATTGATGACTTAAATTGTCTATGTAGTCTCACATAATTCTCAAATCTAGTTTAACTGAAAAACTCTTATTCAAGTTTAGATGTTATCACTTATTACAAGATTTCTGTTCTAATTCACACACTCTTACATCTTGTTTCATACTTAAATTTCAAACATCTATACTATGGTCATTAAGCTCTAAAATCCATCTATTGTACCAAGACTTATTACGTATCCACTACGTTACTTTAATATCTTTCCACTTTTCTATATGTTTACTTTGTATCTAGTTCTGGCCTTTAATTTAAAACCTCTTATTCTTACCTTCTTTGAAATATCATCAAGTCGGTTGTACTAGAATATTATCTCTGTCAGACACTTAACCTACTATCACTGATCATGTATACATACACATGTAATCATTGCAACATGTTCTAGCATTCTTACCATATGTTTTTTTTTCCTTCAAATATTTATCACACATTAAATATTCACAAGGAGAATCTCTCATATAGCCCTACATCTCATACCAACATCATCTACAAATACATATAAACATAATGATGATACCATGTATCAATGTTAGCTACATGCATCTAAATGTACTCATGCTATAATGCATTACCATCAACTATATGCATTTCAAATAACTTACTAGAATACATGATTTATATGCAATAATTGCAAATCATACTTTACTTCAACATGCTATGTCTTTAGAAGATACT
>SKCR01009793.1:0-23172 GCA_019454045.1 Zanthoxylum bungeanum
CTTCCTTTCACGGTTTCTAATCTTTCATTTTTACTTTGTTTTTCCCAAAATTTGGTAATTGTGAATAGTGTGATATATATATATATATATATATATATATATATATATATAGAAGGGGGTGTATGATATTTGGAAACTTATGAGGTGGTAAAATCTAGAGAAGTTGAGATTTCTCTCTTTTAGCCCCGAAGTTACTATTCATCCAGATTTTGATTTGCATTTTTGACCCGGTTCTGGTCCGAATTTGGAAAATTTTTAACACGAAAGTTGTAGGTCTCGGTCTAAGCTTTTCAAAGATAAAAAAATTCATAAAAATTAGAGATCGTATGAAAAAGTTATGCCCAAAATATTACGGGCAGTCTAAAATAAATACGATACATTCCCGTCCCGGACTTCGAGAAGTCTACCAATCGTCTCCAAATTCTTTTTATAGATATACTTGAGTCCTATCATAATTTATTTTACATGTATTTGCCTCGCACGTAACGATACCACTGCAGGCAGTAGTGAGAACTACCGGTCGTTACATAGTGTAAGTTAAATTCTAAATTAACCAATAATAATGGAGAGAAAAAGTTATTAATTAACATATATAATATATTTATTGGATAGATATATTAACTCTACCCATATAAGTTTATCTCATTATTAAGAGGACAAAATAAGCAGTACACTTTCAAAATAAAAGCATAAAGTTAAACACACAAAGCAACAACAATGAAATAAAAACAAATACATGAAAAATCATTAGAGCACTAAGGCAACTTGTTCTTTCATCAAAGATGGATGCGTGTAGCGATCGCGATCCTCGTACATAAAATGGCAGGAACGTGTCGGATTAAAAATCCTCTCAAGCAGAGGCAACGGAACAACATCTGTTGGTTTTAAAAACGCCTCATTTATATCTTCCCACCCATTCTCAATTTCTAACCACAATGCCTTTTCTGCCTCTTCCTTTGATACTCCATGTTGCTTCATGTAGCATTCTACAGCTGACGGAATATGCTTTCTCTTTTGCTCAAACTATATATATATCGTTAACGTTAATAGATTTTTATATTACTTAATTATTTTTTTGTGTTAAACTTAAAACAGTAAGGTCTTTAATTGCATGCCTGTAGTACGTACCTCGTGGCCAGCTATGTCATTCGTGAATCTGCCAACCTTTTCCATTGCCATGACAATCGTGGGCTTATTGAGTAGCCATTCAAAAGCCTCCTTGGTTGCAATATCACCCATATACCAATGGGTAGTATTATGTTAGTCATATAATGAAGATATCAAATTATTACTTGCTTCTATAAACTCAAGAAGGAAAGATTGAGAAATTAAAGCATGGAAATTGCAAATTGCTTACCATCTGTTTTGCATATTGTATGCCGTTTGATAATCTTCCTTCCTTGGCCAATTCTTCCTTTGCTTTATTGAGAACCTCTACGAATATCTTGTAAATGAATTTCATGTAATCTGAAGTGTGTCTATGGCACCAATGTCCCATCTGAAAACCGAATAATCATTCCATAAGTCATTTATTTGTAGTAATAAATAACTAGTCCGAAATACCGAACATAATTTTTCAAACCTTTTGACTGATTCCACAAAGAGTCGGAGCTCTTCAAAAGTGCCGTAGGCATCGAATGTATCATTTATGAGGGATAAGACGCTTATTACTTTCGACGTATAAATTCTACCAGATGCATATTTGGGCTTATAGTAAACTCCCATCAGTATCCAAAAATATAACTCTATTATTCTGTCTCTTACATCAGGCAGCTTTGTAGGGATATCTAAATCTGTCCACTACCTGAATTTCAATTTCGTGTCAGCCTCTATATATCTACTAAGTTAATGAATTTGGAGGCTATTCCGAGCAACTTATAAGAAATATAGAGAAATAATTAATTTGGTTGAATGATTCATTATCATATACAAATTGTGTATTGTAGCAATGGTATTTTGTTCGAGGCTGATACTCTTATATGGTTTCATTATCATATTAGGGTTTGCGCATGCAAGTGTTTCATACAAGAACGGTACGCAGAATTGAAACAAGAAGTCATTGTCGAGGTCAATAAATATTTTTTCCAATTCATCTTCAATCTCCTTTTCAAATTGATAAGCGACACCTAATCGTTGGGCTGCATCAATCAAGTGCAGTTTGTGGGCAAGCTTATCTTCAGTTGCAGACGCGGACCCACTAAGGCCCTTACTTTTTTTTTTTTAAATTTTATAAATATATATATATATATATATATATATATATATATATCTAAAATAATTAAACAACACCCATAAATACATTATTTATTAATTTTTTGTATTTTAATATAAAATGTAGGCCCAATCCCAAATTAGTTAAAAAAATTCCAATACATTTTTACATCAATCTTATTTCTTAAACATATCTAAAATAATTATATTTAATTTATATGTGTATAGATAATTGACTATTTTTTATTTAAATTCCACTCATTTATGTGTTTTTACATTTGCAAAAGAATAGAGATTCCATTATATTTATAAAAATAAAAATAAAAATAACTATATTTATACTTAGGTTTGATTATTGATATTCTTAATTTATTGATATATTGATTGTGATTCTTTTACTAAACCACTTCGTATATAGTTGTTATGTGTAAAATATTCTCATATTAATATTAATATAATTATTTTGTATATTTATTTTTTATTTATAGTTGTTTAAAGCACAAATATTGTATTTTAACACTAGGTTTTAATAATTTAATTAAAAAAGTGATTAAATCTACAATAAATTAGCGGAAATTTAGTATATAATATACGACATAAACTTAAAATACATAATTTTAAAATTAAATTTTTACTTAAATTTTTAGGTTAAATTGATATTTTTAGAAATTAAGGATAAAAATATAATTCTAAAATTTTGGGTTAATTTATAAGTTTAGAAATAAGGGGCTATTTCATAATTTTTAAAAGTATATGGATCATCTTGTAATTTCAAAAAATATGTATGAATTCATTATATATTATTTTGATAAGAAAAAAATTTTGCCCCCACTGACTGAGATTTCTGGATACGCCACTGTTCAGTTGCCGTTCATTCTCCTGACTTCTTGTTTCAGTTCTGCGTACCTTTCTTGAATTGCAGTAATCAATTGTCTGCTGCATGCATGCACAAAAAAAATTTGCTTAATATTAATCTATGGGGAATGCATGTCAGGACTAACTAATTAATGAGCTAATTAGAACATATTTGACAATACTGACCTTGAAATCAGAAGCGGAATTAAGGAAATGGTTTCCCCATACAGAAGGATCGAAACCTGCAATGGGACGAGCAGCAGAAACAGGAAGAGACATATCTTTCTTTCTGATTTGGACAAGTTTGTGCTATGTGCTTAACGGGAGTTGCACAAATCTCAATTTTGGTGCTCTATTTATAGAGTTTCTGAACCCTCTTTAAAGAAATATTCCTGTAGTCCTGGGACCTCATCACTGAGGTGGTTTCCCCGGCCTACTGGTAATCAATTAAACTATAATTGAATAAAATTTCATAAAAAAAATATGCATAACCGCAGCAGGCGCCACGCACCAAGAAATGTAGCAGCTGCTTCTCTTGATTTTTTGAATTTTTTAATCCAATCTACTCAGACGTTTGAAGACTTTTGAAGAAATTCGACTGTTCAAACCAAAAATTTACACATTTACATACATTATAAGCTAATAAGCTATCAAGAAATACGATCCACCGGGTTCCTGTTGGACAATTATGACCCATAGCGTCACTATTTGTACAGATCACGGTGTTATTGTACAAATTAATTACTATGTGACAAAGGAGATTGCACTCTTATCATTTGTGATTAGATCACCTAGATGTATAAATGATGAGAGGTCCCTATGATTGTTCTTGGATTGAGAATGATATGAGACAGTATCAGTCCACGAATGATAAATCATTAAATATCCCTAGTCAGAGTATTATCGAGATTGGACATCGATAAATACGTAAAATTAGTATTACACTTGTGCGCGTTGTGAGGGCATAACGACATAGTTCTCATATATTTGGGTATAGGATACTCATGCAAGTGTAATAGGAGGTTGTGTTTTACCGATGGTACGGGAAACAGCTTCGCTCTGGATAGACCCCCTCGGAATTCCATTGGTAGTTGACTATGTGTCTATGGAATTCCGAAATCAGGGTAGGTGTATTTGGTCTTAACCTGAGACTTGCACCGCTAATACATACGACAATCAATATACTTTGTTGAGGTCGTCCATGGCTTTAATCGGTTTCTGTGTACGCCAATTCTGGGTATATCGAGAATCGTAGTGTGTTGGGTGTGATGTCAAGACGGAAGTGTCACTCCAGTCATACGGAGATGATGATCGCGTAGGGATACAGAACTGGTTCTCTAATAAGGTTGCAACCGTCGGGATAATATAACTTGGTCATGATTATCCGATTTTAAAGAGACTAGTTGCTCGTTATCCAATTGTACTTCGTACGGGGCAGACACTGTACCAGCCCCAGGCCTTGCATGTGATCATCTGATACTGGACAGAAATACGCAATACTACGTATATTACGCCTGATATGGATCATTTATTCCTGTAGGATATTTCCGGAGATTGGTAGGCATGGCGCTTTGCTAGAAGCCAACCTTGTCTTGTAGATCGGTAAACGTAGTACGTGGTACTTACGTGTTCGGATAGTCATGACCGTATTTACTGCCAACATATCCGGGGATCTCATGGTCGCTTTCCAAAGATTCACCGATGACGTATGACTCGCACTTTTAATTAATCTGGGATTAATAAGATGAGAGAGAAAATTAATCTGGGATAAAATATCATTTAAAGAGAGATTGATTAATTTGGAATTAATCGATTAATTAATATATTCGATATATTAAACGAAATTGGATTTCGACGCAGAATTAAAATTAGATTTTAATTCGGGCGAACGAATTAATTTAGAATTAATTCGTTAGGCGACGTAAATAGTAATTATGTTTGGCATGAGTATTTAATTACGACGCAACGGAAAATTCGTTAATTTGGAATTAGCGAACCCGAGCCCGAGATTATTTGCGAGCGCATTCACATTTCGAATTCGAGTGCGGCACGCAAATCAAATCAAGTGTCACATCGCTAGTCGCTTCTAGCGTCACATCATTCGTCAATCAAGTGATGGATGTCTTTCACTTTGAGTGATTAACGCCAGTCACTATTCATGATTGATGGGAAGTTAATGTGAGTGATGAAAGCATTATGGCTTTATTTTGGAGGAAAAATTGGTGTATGTGATTTTGGAAAATCATTTACCAAATTTAAGAACCAATTACTCAATTTTATTTCTCTCTCTCCTCCATTTTCTCTTCATCTCTCACGCCTTTGAGGGCCTTTTTCTTCCTGTTTTGGCAGTCCACTGCCGAGTTTCAAGAAGAAAATGGGAAGCATAAGTCGCGATTTTGTGGCAAAATCGGGAGTGCTAGCACACTACGAAGTCATGCGAAGGTGATAGGGAAGTCCACCCATGAGCCGGGAATCATTCGACGAAGCTTGGAGCTTGGATTCTTGAAGAAGAAGGCCGAAAACAGTGAGCATGGAACTGCAGTTTGCCGTGACCATGACAGTGGGCAGTGAAGATTTTGTTGCCTCGCGCGTCGCTCAACCGATCGATGTGAGTATTTCGTAACTCCCTCGTTGTATTCGCACACTTATTTCATTGCTTTATTCGATCCTCGGGACTTAGAGATTTCCCAACAATGGTATCAGAGCGAGTAAAAGCATGAAATACGACTTAGGGTTAAAATTTAGGTAAAATGTTTTTGAGCATGATTTGAATTAATTGGATGTTTGAGTATGCTTATAACATGTTTAATTGAAGTTTGATTGGATCAATTTCAAGAAAAAATGATTTGGAATATTTTTCCCCAAAATTTCTTGCTTGGCCGAGAGTTATGCCCTATTTGATGTCTTGGGATTTTTGATTTTTGATCATTGGATGAGTTGGAAATCATTCGGGAATATGATTTAATGTCGATTGTGGAATTAATTGGATTGAAAGCGAATCGGACGTAAAATCCCCAAATTGCTGAGAGTCATTGAGCATGTATTGGGTTTGATTTTAATTAATTTGTGTTGGACACTAATTGATGTAGATGAACATGATTAATTAGCCTAATTTGTGTTTTGGAAATAATGATTTGGGTGATTAATTATTTTAATGCACTTTGATTAATTAAATGTGAAATTGGATTTTTGTGTTTAATTAAATTGGGCCTAATTTTGGAAATTGGGCTTGAAGTGTTGTTATTGGGCTTATTGGGCTTTGTTGTACAAAGTTGGGTTTAGGCAAAATTGGTTGGATCCAATGGGCCCAAAACCGCATCCATAAAGCCCAAATGCGACTTAATGGACCTTTGAAGTTTAATTGGGCCTAATGGGCCTAAATTGGAATTCTAGGCTTATGGGGTAATTCCCGGATTGGACTTTGGTTATCAGTTTGACCCGAGTTGACCAAAAGTCTACGCCTTGAAGAAATTAATTAAAAGCCCATTGGACTTTAATTAAATTGACGTTGGACGTTAATCGGGCTTTGAGACCCGTAACGATTAAATTTGGAATTTAAGTCATAAAAGGTTAATTAATAAAGTGTAATATTTAATTTGGAATTAAATATGTGAATTAGTATTAAATGCAAATTGAATTGGATTTAATTATGTAATTTAATTTAATTCGTGAATTCGTACTTTGAGTACTTATTCGCAAAACGAGTTTGACTCGAGCAAAATCAAATCGTTGTTTGAACATTGGATGATCACTAATTATCAGATTAATTAATTTGATTAGATTGATTGATAACATGCTTGTGTGAATACATGGTTGCGATGCATGAATAATGTATATCGGATGGATATTAGATGGGTGGGACAATTTTAGAAATTGTTGTAATAAATTTGATTTATTAATTGGACCTGCGTGTCCAGCCTTATTACCTCTCTATTCTTTGTATTCTCTTCTCACCTATTCCCCTCAATGTAAATGAGGTTTCTTTAGAAGTGTAGTGTAACAGGTATAAGTAAATAATTGTGCTAGCGGGAGAGATAAATGGAGTGATTTGATCTAGGATCAATGTGTAAAGTATCCATCCGCATATCATTATTATTTTTCATATGCGCTTTATTATGTGTTTAGAATGCATGTTTAAGGGTGTATGATGATGAGACCTTAACAAAGATAATAAATTGGTTGCCAATTTGCACGCGAAAAACCCTCGCTAAATATTAAGCGTTTTTCCTTCCATTGAGTGATTCTTACTCAAGATCTAAGACGACATTGGTTTGTTGGCCAAAGTCAATGCCTTTGTCTGTCGAGGATGTGTTTGAATCACGAGAGATTTGTTCCATATCAGTGTCTTGTCCAAGTTGTGGTTTGTTGGCCAAATTCAAGACCACTTCTTGTCCATCGACATTGATTACGAAGCTTTCCAGGGTCAATGGGTCGCGCTTGACTGGGATCACTAAGTTTGTTGTGCCAAAGCCAAAGCTTAGTTGATTCAGAGGAAAAAGGTTAGGCAATACATTGGATGTATTGCCATATATAAGATATATGTTTCGGACTTGGATGTCCCCCTACCGGATCTAGGAATTACATCGGATCCAATCGATCTTAGAGATCTACCTAGTTAATTATCATATAATTTGTTGGCCAAAGTCAAGATTGTGTGATATTTAACGGGATCTTAGCCCACTAGGAAACACGGTTTCCTGAGTACTCGATAGAGGGTTAGAGGCTCGCCGAAAAATAGTGGGAGGCAAGAATTGAATTTGCAATATTCGTTCAATTACTTGCCATACGCGCTCAAAACAAATATCATTCGTCAATTAAATGTTAGTTGGACTAATATTTAAATTGTTTTTTTAATAAATAGTTGGACTATATTCAAACTATTCATTTATAGTTGATTATATAATTGGATTATAATAATCAATATATTTGACTTAATAAAAGTGTAGTTGATTAATATAGTTGGACTATAATAATCATTATATTTAAGAGTACCGAAAATCGTTGATTAAATAGTTGGACTATTAGAATCAAGATAAAATTGAAAGATTGACGTTTAATACATAATCCTAGGGAAAATGTATTTAAATGGTTTAATTTTCAAATTGAGAATAAATTTCATGATGGTCCTGGAAATATAATAAGTTACTTTATTTGATAAAATAACATATTAAGCCTAAGCCAGGAGTTAAGAAAAATAGTAGAGCATAATCTTTGGAAGATTATGTGTGATGACAACTTAAGTGCCTAATCCATTAAGCTGTGTCGCGGTAGACTCCTTAATTTCTGAATCATAACTAAGGATTAGATCCTTAAAGTATGATATAGAAATTGAAGGATCTTCATAAATCTATGTTTAGATTTTAGAAGTACTCTAAATTGAAATAATAACTCTTGGAGGGTTAATGACTATTCTCAAGGAGATAAAGTCAAAATTTGCAATTAGGCAAGTATCGCAAGGCGCACCTTACTTCGATATTCTAGAAGACCAAGGTTTGGCCAAAGGCTTTTGGAATGTTGAAAAGGGCAACTGCAAAATCATTATAATCTTCTGGGAAGATAAATGACAAATCCCAAAATGTCTGCCTTAATTGTGGCAAACGGGATCGCGGAAGCGTGACTGCCGTTTGGACAAAGCAGACATGAAGGAATTGAAGACAGGGCAAGGCTCTGACTTCAAATATGATTGTCATAATTATGATCATTACTAGTATTAAAATTGGATTTTAAATACTTAGTGTGGTACATAAATATGTATTGATGTTTAGAATCTGTTTTGAACAGGATACTAACTTCAATTGAGATTTAATCTGCGAATTGAAACGGGACGAAAGTCGCTGTTTTAACCGCAGGTACCTAAGTTTAGGAACTACCCTCGGGTGTGTACCTAAATTTGGAAACTGTTATAATGTAACTAGTTTGACTAGATACATTATCTCCATATCAGTGTTTAACCCGCTGCGGGTGAACCTTTATATTTTAGAACACTAAAGTGTTTTATTATATAAAGATGATATTGAGATAAATACATTAGATGTGAATAACAGAATTTATATTTAGAATATAAATAAAATCTCAAACGTATAATATGACAAACATATAGCTCAAACTGATTTGATCAGATGAAACTAATTGTGGTATTGTTGTCTGGGACACAATTAAACAAGAATCGTATATCCGCACTTTTGAAGAGTGGGTACTAGGACTGATTTGATCCAATCAAATAAAGTCTACGAATCTAGTTTATTGGGCAAAGTGTCTAAAACACTATTTACTTGGTAAAAGTGATAATGCCACCGATCTGTTAGCCCTAGTTCATAGTGAAGCAAGTGGGCCCATGTCTAGCTAGGCTAGATGTGGATATGAATATTTCTTGACCTTTACGGATGTGGCATCACGTTATGGTTATGTTTTTCTTTCGGAACAAAAATCGGAAACTTTTAAAGTTTTCGACACGAAATAGACAAACAGATCGGCTATAGTATTATACCATCACGGTAAGACCGTAATGGAAAATACTTAAGCAATAAGTTTCTAAAATACTTGAAAGATTATAGTATTCTTTCAATGAAGACTTCTCCCGGAACACGTCAAAGTGACGGTGTGTCCGAACAGACTAACCGAATTTTGTTAAACATAATAAGGTTAATCATGAGTCGCTCTGAGCTACCATTTCCTTCAACGGATATGCATTAACATTGCATAACTTATTTAGAATAAGGTTCCATTAAAATCTGTTTGACATATATCATATTAGATATGAACGGGAAAGAAATCGGGTTTCTCATTCCTGAACATTTGGGTATGGTAGGCATATGTTTGGATGATACCAAACTAAAACCCAAATTGGATAAGTGCCAATTGTAGGTTATCCTAGGGATACATAAGTATAGTACTTATACAACTCACAAGAGAACAATTAGATTGTTGCTCGCCATGCGGTTTTCCTAAGAGGAATACCGATATGCAGTGGTAAGTGAGAGGATAGTAAAACTCGATGAAAATTGGTGTAATATTATTCAAGGCACCGAGTCCTAATGGAACACAAATAGTTCATCAATGATGAATCTATACCATTAATCTTCCAATACACAAGAACCGCGTAAGTCAGAGAGATTCAGAAAACAACCTGGGGTATGGGTTTCTGATCTCACCTCATAAAGATGTCTATCTTATTGAGGTATACCAACTGACTACGTATGAGGAAGTGATACAAGGTATCGACTCCCAATTATGGCAAAGTGCCATAATATCCGAAATGGATCCATGTATACCGACTATGTTTAGACACTAGTTGATGTACCGCAAGGCATTGTGCCTATTGGTACTATATAAGTCTTCAAGGAAGACATACATGGATGGCAACATACCAACGCATAAAGCTAGGCTTTAAGCGGAAAGGTATCGTTATCAACATTGTGTTCATTATAATGAAATATTTTACATGTTGCCATGGTAAATCCATTTGGAAAATGCTTGCTAAAGCTGCGTGTTTCATTTATGAAATATGTCAGCTTAACGGGAAAATCGCTTTCCTTAAAGGGAAACCTTTTGGAGGATGTTTATAACATCCTGACGGTTTTGTCGTACCAAAACAAGCAAACAAGGTTTTCAGGTTATTCGATCCATGTTTGGATTGAAGCAATCATAGGTTCTTGGAATTGTCGTTTTGATGTAATCATAATGGTTTATGATTTAATTCAAAACGAAAATGATTCTTGTGTATATAAGGAGGTTAGTGGGAGCGCACTGACAATAGCTGACCTAAATAAATAATGATAATATATCATTTCTTGGAAATGATATTCCCATAAAATAATCGGTGAAAGCTTGGCTTTCGAGAAAACTCTCCGAGTAATCATACATTGAAAAATGTACGTGACCTGGTGTCTCATACGCTTTGAGCATATGGAGTCACAAACAGGCCAATCCAAGTGACAGTCACTGGATTAATGTTAGAACATCCATTAGTATCTTAGAAAACTAAGGATGCTATCTTGAACTTTGGAGAAGGAGAACTTGAAGTGACTGAGATCACTGTAGCAAGTTTCCTAAACCGATAAGACGACTGAAAGTCACAAACGGTACTATACAGTTTGAATAACGAAACAGTGAGCTGGAAATCTTCCAAGCAAGATACCGTTACCGAATAAACAACAAATGCGGGTTATTGCTGCAGCTGAGGCAGCAATAGAAGCCTTCTGGGGTTGATAATAATCTAATTAGATTAGATATAGTTCTTTTAGGAGCTGAGCTAGGCTACAACACATGCTAAAGAATTAATGGTCTCATCAACGATCCAGATACATACTTCGATAATCATCTGATTCATTCGGATCATACATCGTAGCGATGTGATGATCGAATAAATCGCATCAGATGATAATCATGAAAATCCGCTGACGAAAGCCTTTTCTCAGCAATTTGAGCCAACCGGTACAGATAGTTCGGTGTTAGACACTCGAGTGACTGGCTATAGGCCAAATGGGAGATTGTTGGACAATTATGACCCATAGCGTCACTATTTGTACAGATCACGGTGTTGTTGTACAAATTAACTATGTGACAAAGGAGATTGCACTCTTATCATTTGTGATTAGATCACCTAGATGTATAAATGATGAAAGGTCCCTATGATTTGTTCCTCGATTGAGAATGATATGAGACAGTATCAGTCCACGAAGGATAAATCATTAAATATCCCTAGTCAGAGTATTATCGAGATTGGACATCGATAAATACGTAAAAGACTAGTATTACACTTGTGCGCGTTGTGAGGGCATAACGTCATAGTTCTCATATATATAGGTATAGGATACTCATGCAAGTGTAATAGGAGGTTGTGTTTTACCGATGGTATAGGAAACAGCTTCGCTCTGGATAGACCCCCTCGGAATTCCATTGGTAGTATGACTATGTGTCTATGGAAGTCCGAAATCAGGGTAGGTGTATTTGGTCTTAACCTGAGACTTGCACCGCTAATACATACGACAATCAATATACTTTGGTTGAGGTCGTCCAGGGCTTTAATCGGTTTCTGTGTACGCCAATTCTGGGTATATCGAGAATCATAGTGTGTTGGGTGTGATGTCAAGACGGAAGTGTCACTCCAGTCATATGGAGATGAAGATTGCGTAGGGATACAGAACTGGTTCTCTAATAAGGTTGCAACCGTCGGGATAATATGACTTGGTCATGATTATCCGATTTTAAAGAGACTAGTTGCTCGTTATCTGATATGTTCTTCGTACGGGGCAGACATTGTACCAGCCCCAGGCCTTGCATGTGATCATCTGATACTGGACAGAAATACGCAATACTACGTATACTACACCTGATATAGATCATTTATTCTTGTAAGGATATTTCCGGAGAATTGGGTAGGCATGGCGCTTTGCTAGAAGCCAACCTTGTCTTGTAGATCGGTAAAACTTAGTACGTGGTACTTACGTGTTCGGATAGTCCGACGACCGTATTTACTGCCAATATATCCGGGGATCTCATGGGTCGCTTCCTAAAGATTCACCGATGACGTATGACTCGCACTTTTAATTAATCTGGGATTAATAGGATGAGAGAGAAAATTAATCTGGGATAAAATATCATTTAAAGAGAGAGCGATTAATTTGGAATTAATCGATTAATTAATATATTCGATATATTAAACGAAATTGGATTTCGACGCGGAATTAAAATTAGATTTTAATTCGGGCGAACGAATTAATTTAGAATTAATTCGTTAGGGACGTAAATAGTAATTATGTTTGGCATGATTATTTAATTAAATTAGATTTAATTACGACGCAACAGAAAATTCATTAATTTGGAATTAACGAACCCGAGCCCGAGATTATTTACGAGCGCATTCACATTTCGAATTCGAGTGCGGCACGTAAATCAAATTAAGTGTCAAATCGCTAGTCGCTTCTAGCGTCACATCATTCGTCAATCAAATGATGGATGTCTTTCACTTTGAGTGATTGACGCCATTAACTATTCATGATTGATGGGAAGTTGATGTGAGTAGATGAAAAGCATTAATGGCTTTTTTTTGGAGGGAAAAATTGGTGTATTTGATTTTGGAAAATCATTACCAAATTTAAGAAACCAATTACTCATTTTATTTCTCTCTCCTCAATTTTCTCTTCATCTCTCACGCCCTTGGAGGACATTTTTCTTTCTGTTTTGGCAGTTCACACTACCTTGTTTCAAGAAGAAAATGGGAAGCATAAGTCGCGATTTTGTGGCCAAATCGGGAGTGCTAGCACACTACGAAGTCTGCGAAGGTGATAAGGAAGTCCACCCATGAGCCGAGATCAATTCGACGAAGCGTGGAGCTTGGATTCTTGAAGAAGAAGGCCGAAACTAGGTGAGCATGGAACTGCAGTTTGCCGTGACCATGACAGTGGGCAGTGAAGATTTTGTTGCCTCGCGCGTCGCTCAACCGATCGATGTGAGTATTCTGCAACTCCCTCGTTGTATTCGTACACTTATTTCATTGCTTTATTCGATCCCGGGACTTAGAGATTTCCCAACAGTTCAACCTCAAGCATTATACATACACTTAACTCAAAATATCATTCTTAGCCATTAAATAGCACACATAAGGAAAAAAAAGAAGATTCTAATCCTAAAAATCACAAATATGCAGCCTTATTGCATTAGACTTCAGGAACATATCCCAAACTCAACTGAACTGTGGACTATTATGCCTAATAATTTTAAAGGTATGGATTCTATCCACATCTTCCGCCTCGCTGTCTGTGGGAAAAAGAAAAAATTATTATATTCTTCCCAATAAAAATTGCATGAAATTATAATATTATGACATGCATGCATCATGTACCATTGAAAATGGATTTAGAGCATGAAATGCTTGAATGAAAATTGAAATTTATGTCATTCTTGTCTGAAATACTTGCATGCGCAAACCCTAAAATGCTCAGCGAATCTACATAATGAATGTATGGTGAGCCGAAGAGTTTAAAGTTGAAAACCACATGTGACTCAATGCACAATGTATATCCTGAATATTTTTCGAAACGGTTCTAAAATATTCTTGTAAACACCCCGAAATTATTTATCCTATATTTTAATTTATTTATTTTGTCTGTTGGAACTTTAGGACTATATTTTGTTTTTTTTGCAAAAGTTGGAATTAAAAAATAATGTTAGGGACTAGTTGAGGGAGGCGATTGAAAATTGCCATCTGAGTATATAAATTTTGTAAACCCTTTTCACTTTGATTCACTTTTCGTGATAAACAAAGAGACAGAGAGAGAGAGAGACATAGAGAGAAGATAGAAGAGAGAAAAGAGAGGAAGTTGCCTCGATCCGTCCAATTCAGAGCCAATTTTGACATGGACTTTTAGGGAAAATATAGACCTCGACAAGAGGATTATTTTGATGGTGGTTTTATCTTGGCCCGTGAGGCCCAAGCGCGGCTTGGAAAAGCTGTGCGTGGCCAACACGCGCCAGACAAGATGTGGCCGCCGACTTCCCGAGTCTTCCTTTATAATTTCCCTACCATTCCGAGTAGTAACGGACCTCCGAATCTTAATTTTCGTATAATTTATCATTATGTTCAATTTTATGCATGTTATGTGTTTCGAAATGTAAATAACTTTAAAGTATGATTAGTTTACATGCTTAAACCATATAAATTGATTGTCTTGTTTGGTTGGAAGTGAATGACAAATTTAATCAGAGAATAGGGTCGAGTAAGATTGTGCGGGAGATTGTAGCGTGAGATTGGGGACATTGGTGTTGAATTTAAATTGGGGATGTGTATGTTGGGAATATAATTTGATTGTAAAAGTTGATGATTATGAAATGTATAATGGAGCTCGTATTATGGACGAACTTTGCCGAAATTTTCGTTAGGATTACGAGAGCGACCGAGTCACTTTTACTTGTATTCTTTCATCTATTTTAGTATCGTAAATTCATTTGTCTTTTTAGGTGATCGTGATACCGTAAGCGAAGATGATCTTGATGCATAGTTCATTTCTCTATAGTTAGCTCGCCAGCTACGTGGATAAGCTTGTAACATTGATGTTTCCCAAAGTATATAATATGTATGTTTTCTAAATGAATTTTTAAGGCAATGCATTAAACTCTTTAGTTTTTAGAAAGTTTATATTTTTCTATAATAGTATGGATTGAATATTGATTATGTTGAAATCATGAGTTTGTGATATATGAGAAATTTACATTATTCGAGATATACTAGTATGTGTTTTAGAAATGATTTTTATGCTAGGATGCACACCGTGTACTTATACGTGCCGGATTATTTGCCGTGAGATGATGTCTCAAGTTGCTTGTTTCGCTCCAGATGCTAGTTATTGCCGTAGGGATGTCCCATGTTCCCTGCTTTGCTGTATTGTTACGAGTGTGCATAAAGATGAATGGACAACATTATTTTTATAGAGTATTCTTGAGCAGAATGAGATTTATGATTTCATGCAAATATTTAATATATATATTGATTTACATCTTTATGTATTTATTTATATTATGAAAGACTTATTTGATCCGCCTTGTTACTTGTTTATCCACGGCACTAAGCTGTGATCCATTGCATTAAATGTGAGCTTACCCTTTCTTTAATTTTACAGGTTAAGCTGATTACTAGATTATTCAATTTTCATATGCTATTTCATCATTATTTCCTGCCAGTAGAGAAAGGTTGTGCCAACAGTAGAGTGTCTTTATTATTTTTTGGAATCATAGTTCTATAGATTCATCCTTAAGCACTATTCATTCGGATTTGTTACCTGCGTTTCAACCTACTTCTTGTTCTATTTTGGAAAAATATTCAACGTGGAAGTTGTAGAGCTCGATCTCAGCTTTCTGACGATATAAAATTCGAAAAAATTGGAGTTCGTATGGAAAGTAATGGTCAAAACACCATGGGATGTCCAAAGTGGAACATCGTATCATCTAGTATCGGAATCTCGAAAAATTTTCCGATTGTTCCCAAAGTCTTTCATGAGAGTATATGTTCCAAACATAATTTATATTATGTAACACTCATCCCACGGTGTAACTAGTCGGGATTCCCGGTCGTTACACTAAATATTTAACTAATTAATTCAAAATTGTCATTTTAGGGGATGTACTCCGAGACTAATATAGAAGGGGTAACAAATTATTAGAGTAGTTGAAATATATGCAACAACCATTTATTTCAATTCTCTAAACTAAAATATTTACCAAATTAAATTCTAAACCCTAGTTCAGGGTACTTACTCAAAAATAAATAGCATAAGTAATAATTACTACAATAATAGTGATACAGTTGAGAAAGAACAAATAATTAAAAATTAATTAAATTTAGTATGATATGATGAAAAAGGAGAGATTTTTTTTTTTTTTAAAAGTAACATGAGTATTGAAGAAAAAATGAATGAGAGAATGAATAAATAGAAAAAAAAAAAGGGTCAGTGTCAGGCTTTTTAGCGCCGCTGGTACAAATAACGACTCTAAATGTCATACATTTAGCATTGCTAACAATATTTGACACTAAATGTTGTAAGATTTAGTGGCGAATATTGTTAGCGACGTAAAAGAATTTGATATTTAACATCGTTACTTATATTCGACGCTAAATGTTAACGATTCTTCATATTTAACGTCGAAAATTAAGTAGCAACACTAAATTTATATTTTTTTACGTCAAAAGATATTTGGCAATGCTAAATTTTATACTTTTAGCGTTGTTGATTCTTGCGACGTAATTCGCAAGGTTTTGATGGTGTTAAATATATATTAGGTGATGATTTTTCATGTGATGGTAAAACTTTGGATGTTAAAAATCATATTTCTTGTAGTGTAAGTTAAATTCAAAATTAACCAATGATAATGAAGAGAAAAAATTATTGATTAACATATACAATTTATTTATTGGATAGATATATTAACTCTACCCATATAAGTTTATCTCATTATTAAGAGGACATAATAAGCGGTACACCGTACAGCTTCAAAATAAAAGCATAAAGTTAAGCAGCAACAATAAAATAAAAACAAATACATGAAAAATCATTAGATACGGGTGTTCAAAATGGAACAGGGTCCTTGAGCACCAAGGCAACTTGTTCTTTCATCAAAGATGGATGCGTGTAGCGATCGCGATCCTCGTACATAAAATGGCAGGAACGTGTCAGATTAAGAATCCTCTCAAGCAGAGGCAACGGAACAACATCTGTTGGTTTCAAAAACGCCTCATTTATATCTGTCCACGCATTCTCAATTTCTAACCACAATGCCTTTCTGCCTCTTCCTTTGACACTCCATGTTGCCTCATGTAGCATTCTACAGCTGATGGAATATGCTTTCTCTTTTGCTCCAACTATATAAATCGTTAACGTTAATATAGATTTTTATAATTACTTAGTTATTTTATTTTGTGTGTTAAACTTAAAACAGTAGCGTCTTTAATTGCATGCCTGCAGTACGTACCTCGTGGCCAGCTATGTCATTCATGAATCTGCCAACCTTTTCCATTGCAATGACAACCGTGGGCTTATTGCGTAGCCATTCAAAAGCCTCTTTGGTTGCAATATCACCCATGTAAACGAAGGAAGCCGCTGCAATCGGTGAAAGGCCGCTGCTTCCGAATGAAATACAATTATATTCCGCTATTTTTGGAATACAACCTTCGAGTAACCATTTGGCTTCGGAGTAGTACATCATAATTAATTCTTCCACCTGATGAATAGGAACATTACATAACCCAATAAGTCAATATCACGACTCTCATAAAAATATAATAATAGATAATAATAATTATTAGTTGATAATATTAGGTTACTCAAAAAATAATGGAGATATCAAAATATTACTTGCTTCTATAAACCCAAGAAGAAAAGATCGGGAAATTGATTAGTGGAAACTGAAAATTGCTTACTATCTGTTTTGTATATTGGATGCCGTTTGTTGATCTTCCTTGCTTGGCCAATTCTTCCTCTGCTTCACTGAAAACATCTACGAGTATCTTGTAAATGAATTTCATGTAATCTGGAAGTGTGTCTATAACACCAATGTCCCATCTGAAAACCAAATAATCATTCTATAAGTCATTCATTTGTCGTAATAAATAACTAATCCCAAATACCGAACCTAATTTTTCAAACCTTTTGACTGCTTCTACAAAGAGCGTGAGCTCTTCAAAAGTGCCGTAGGCATCGAATGTATCATTTATGACGGATAAGAGACTTACTACCTTCGACGTGAAAATTCTACCAGATGCATATTTGGGCTCATAGTAAACTCCCATCAGTATCCAAAAATATAACTCTACTATTCTGTCTCTCACATAAGGCAGCTTTGTAGGGATGTCTAAATCTGTCCACCACCTGAATTTCAATTTCATGTGAACCTCTATTTATCTACTAATTTAATGAATTTTGAGGCTATTCCGAGAAACATATAAGAAATATAGAAAAATAATTAGTTTGGTTGAATGATTCACTAACATATACAAATTGTGTATTTTAGCAATCGTATTTTGTTGGAGTCTGCTACTCTTTTCTTTTTCAAATTTTCCTTTGGACTTAATGATTAAGGTGGTTTTAAAGAGACTACCTTCAATTTCTATTGTTTAGGCTAGTGTTATTTTATATTACACTCTTTATTATTTTCAATTATCTGATTGCTTACAACTGGATCTGGTTGGCATAGGATTTTGCGGGTGACACCACCTGCATTTAGGGAGAATGAACTTAAATCCTTAAAATTTTTATTTTTTACCCTTTAGATCTCTAATATTTTTTATTACTCGTTACATCCGTAAAAATAGTAACTGAGAAAGCATACTTTTCAATATTTTTAAAGAAATAGAAAAGGATAAATCAGGTTTATGTCAAATGCTAGGTGTAAAAGAGGAATTTGGGTTTATTGTTGATCTTTTTGTGCTTAATTTTTACAATATTATGTAAGTATGTATGTATAGTAATGGATACTTAAAATTAATAATTTATAAATTCTTATGTAATAACCATTGATAACAATCTAAAAAGTCTAACTCTGAATCCGGGATCATAAAAGAGATTTTGAATTAATGTTCAAAATATTACGTCTACTTGGAAAACTAGTGCGAAGGTAGAAAATTCTCTGAGTGGGATCGTATAATTTGTAAGGATTTAATTTATAAATTCATAAGGATATTTTTATTATTTACTAAATATTAATAGTTGAAAATATTTAGAGGGTCAGTTGACCCCCATAAGTTTCCCTGACATACAAGAGTCTTCTCCTAATAGAAAGAAAATGAAAATTACCTCGTCATGTCACTTACTTCCATCTGGTGTGCAGCTTGCAATATATTGAAGTCTAACTTTGCAAACTCGAGCAAAGTTTTATCATGCAAATCATCTCTCGAATAGAGATCCAAAAAATACCTAGCCTCTAACCTTGGTAGGGCTTTACGGAGAGGGAGTTTGAGAGCATGATGTATTTGTTCACAAAGATTAGGGCTCACATGAGATACCACTGACTTAAGGTGAGAGGTAGTGAAAACAATTGCTTCATCTAAAATTTCTTCTCCGTGAATGGCTAGATATGCTGCCTCATACAAACTTAGCAAGCCTCGAACATCGTTCACCAATGATGTCTTGAATTTACCTTCGTCATCTTTGAACTTTTCAAACACATCTGATTAAGTAGACAAAATTATAATTAGTATCACAATAATCTTGCAATTGCTTAATTAAAAAAACTAGTGTAGTAGTGCTACATATATACCACATGAAATTTTAATTCCTGCTGCCTAAGAAGTCGAAAAAAGAGAAACAGTGTAAAGATCATCAATGTCATTGTCGAGGTCAATAAATATTTTTGCAATTCATCTTCAATCTCCTTCTCAAATTGATAAGCGACACCTAATCGTTGGGCCGCATCAATCAAGTGCAGTTTGTGGGCAAGCTTATCTTCAGTTGCCGTTATCATTCTCCTAACTTCTTGTTTCAGTTCTGCGTATCGTTCTTGAGTTGCAGTATCAATTGTCTGCGGCATGCATGCACAAAAAAAAAATTGCTTAATATTAATCTATGGGGAATGCATGTCAGGACTAACTAATGAGCTAATTAGAACATATTTGACAATACTGACCTTGAAATCAGAAGCGGAATTAAGGAAATGGTTTCCCCATACAGAAGGATCGAAACCTGCAATGGGACGAGCAGCTGAAAACAAGAGACATATCTTTCTTTCTGATTTGGACAAGTTTGTGCTATGTGCTTAACGGGAGTTGCAGAACTCTCAAGGCACTTGGTGCTCTATTTATAGAGTTTCTGAATGTAGAAGACCTCTTTAAAGAAATATTCCTGTAGTCCCGGCACCTCATCACTGAGGTGGTTTCCCCGGCCAACTAATGTAGCAGCTGCTTTCTCTTGATTTTTTGTATTTTTTAATCCAATCTACTTCCGACGTTCGAAGACTTTTGAAAATTTTTACTGTTCGAACCGAAAATTGACACATTTTACATACATTATAAGCAAATAAGCAGGCTTATTATAATAGGATCCACTGGGTTAACTCAAATCGTATTCTAATCCTAAAAACACACATATGCAGGCTTATTGCATTAGACTTCAGGAACATATCCCAAACTCAACTGAACTGTGAACTATTATCCCTAATACTTTAAAGGTATGAATTCTCTTCACATCTCCCGCCTTCAACAAATCGACGCCATGTGTCAGAAAGTGGAAAAATTATTATATTTCTTCCTAATAAAAATTGCACGAAATTATTATATTATGACATGCATGCATCATGTACCATTGAAAATTCATTTAGAGCATGAAATGCTCAAATTAAAATTAAAATTCATGTCATTCTTGTATGAAATACTTGCATGCACAAACCCTAATATACTCAACGATTCTGCGTAATGAATGGATGGTGAGCACGAATGGTTTAAAGCTAAAAAAACATGTGACTCAATGCACCAATGCAATATCCTGAATATTTTTCGGAACGATTCTGAAAGATTCCCAAATTGATGTTTAGAATTTGGGGTAGGGGTAAGAGCAGCGGAGGCGCAGTAAAAGGTCGATAAAGATTTTTAAACATTTTAAAAAAAATTCCGAGCGAATCAATTAATTTCAAATATTTTTAATTCATCCAAATGAGTTTAAATATGTTATTTATTAACAATTAATAATATAACATATGTCGAAACATGACAAATTATTTTACGAAAATATTTTTCGACAAATACTACGCGTTACTGGCAAACGATCAAACCGGTTGACCAATCACCAATCCGAGCCAACTCGGTCACTAGGGCAGTGACTGGTGCGCCCTTGGGCTGCCCAAACAATGACCAGTTCACTATTTGGACAGCCGTGACGCGACGAGCCCATTTCAACATAATTTTCGTCGTTTTCTCTCGTTTTCGCCTTGGAATAATTTCCAAAATTAATCCACCACTCAATACACATCCAAAATCATCCAAAAAAAAAAAAATTCCTTAGGAAATATTCTATTTTAAGTCTTAAAATCATATCTGATCCAGAAAAATATTCATCCAATTTCCATGCCAATATTCAATTTATTCACATAATTAATCCAATTAATTTACTCAAAAATTAAACAATTCTAGGCAATATTTGAGTGGTAATAATCACTTTAGAATAGAAATTAAAATTTTGAGATTAATTCACTAATTAATTCTTACATATGCTTAACAAAAGAAAATTATTAAGGTTAATCAAATAACCAACACCAAGTTTTTGAATCAAATATATATCCAAAATATATATTTAAATAAGACATGCAATATACATATCCCATATATATTTACATGCTTAAGAAAAAAAAACAAGAAAATAGATAGTAGGAACTTAATATTACCTTAATTTAAGTTCCAATTTTTTCAATTTTCTTCTTCTTGATGTTGATCACTTGTTTTAAACCCTAACCCATTTTTCTTTTGTTCTCAACTCATGAGAAAATGGCAAAGCCCCTTACAAAATGGAAAACAATTTCCATTTATATTTTTCCCTCATGTGGCCGAAAATTATGGTCATTTTTTAATAAAAAAAATAACAATTTATTCAGGCCAATATTTTGATAGATAATTGATCTTATCCAAAAAGAAATGATTATTTTGATTTTTTTGTTAATAAATTCATGTGTCAAAAATGCATGGATTAGCCAATTAAAATTGGCAAATAATTAAGAATATTCCAAATAATATTCTTAACTAAAAATAAATCAATTAACAATTAATTAATTAATTTAATATATATTAACAAAAAGATAAAATAAATTATGGAAAAAGATTCCAAGATATTCTTCCATTTATCATTAATAATAATTAATTAACAATTAATTAATTAATTAATTAATAATAATACGCAAGTGTCAAAATATAATTGACCATTAATGTGTATCGAATCAAAATTATGTATCAAATATAAATAATCATTATTTAATACGCATGTGTAAATTATGAATAATCCAAATTATCCTTAATTAACTGCCCAAGTGCTCAACAAGTATACTTTATATTGCCGAACTCTCTAGGTTCAAGTTTATCTGTCACAGAAATCATTTTCATGTCCATAATTTGTCCACTCATAAATTACGACGACCACTGATAATCAAGTTGAACCATTCAAGTCGAAGTCATTGCATATATGTAATCCCTCTGTCATAGGTTATCCGAATTATTCCAGAGTTATAGAATAAACATCAAATCTGCGCTATGAATAATTCACGTGTCGCGACATAATTATGATTCTTAAATAAATATTCGGAACTTGTTTCCAAATCATACATCGACCAAGTATTCCAAAGAATAAAAAATTAGATACCTAAATCTCGTACACGACACTGACATATCCTTTTGATCGGTGCTTACACACGCGTATAACGCAAGCGCACGTATCTTTCAAGTAGTATAAAAAGTATCTATCCCACGAGGACTTAATACATAATCTATTAATTTTATGAGGTCAAGTGATTACTAGTATCTAACAAGTTGTTTGATTGATTTGAAATGATGAGTTCTAAATTTAAAAAAAAATAAATAAAATTGCGTAAAAGTAGGTTGAGAAAATTCAAATTTATAAAACTATCTAGGGTTGTGATTTA
>SKCR01009794.1:0-23165 GCA_019454045.1 Zanthoxylum bungeanum
AATTACCAACCGACCAACCAGGCGGTATCTTCATTAAGTCAGGTTAAAATCAATTTCAATATTTACCAACCGACCATAAGTCGGTATCCTCATTAAGTCAGGTTTTAAATAGTTTATATATTATAATTAAGGGAGATTATCTAAATATAGTAATAAAAACTTTACCTTTATTCCCAGCAAGGGGGAGTTACCTACTCATTACTGTAAAGTAAAAACTGAAAAGTAAAGAAAGGAAAGTACTATTGCGTAAAAGTAAATTGCATAAGGTAAAGACTGAAAAGTAAAGAAAAGAAAGTGCAAATGCGAAAATTAATTACTGAAAGCTGTAAATAAACAAACAAGATACAATCTTCTTAGTATTCTTAAGGAATTACATAGAAGAAAGTATGAATTCAAATCTGAAATTCGGCCTTTGATTTATAGGCAGAAGTTGGCCCGCGCGTCGCGCCGCGTAGCCATTGCGCGTCGCGCGCGCAGTGATTTAGGGCGTAAATTACGGAGATGGCGACATATGTCACGGCTGAGTGATTAATTCAATAATTGTGCTGACGTGGCGATGATGATTGGTAGCGACATGTGATGGTGACACGTGGCACGGTGCATGTTAGCAGATTTCCTAAGATGTTGACACGTGGCAGGCGCACATTAGCGATGATGATGATTGTCGGCAGCTTGTGATGATGACACATGTCAGGAGCACATTAGCATGATCCGACACACGTTAGCGGTCGCGACGTAGAATCACGATGCCCAAAAGATGGTTTTACCCTTTTTGTCCGTTTTTCACTATTTTGGCCCCGAATCATCTCCAGAGAGTCCCAATACCTTATTTATCTACAAAATAACACAAAACACATCAAAATATTTACAAAACTCAAGAAACTATACAAAATATTAGATCAAATGAGTGGAAAATAATGATACATTTACCACTCATCAGCGGTTATCAGACACCATTCCTAAAGAACGACAACGAGTATTACATGTCATGCGTGCATATTTAGAGCAAACACCTAATCTTTTAGCTCTTTTTTCTTAGCATAGGTGCTTCTTCCTAAACCAGGCAGAAATGAAATAAAAGTGTCAGAAGACTCACCTGCCAATCAGACTCGTGCTTCAATTATCTAACAATGTCATTAGGAATACCTTTGATCATCAGCAGTCTCATTCGTTCAATGCGAGCTTTGTAGACTTTCATCAGAGAGTTTTGAGGGAGAGAAGAAAATTGCTTGTGAAGATTTGCGAGAACGTCTTCCATCCTGTTTGGGACTTTATCTACAAAAATTAAACACACAAAAATAAAACACATCAAATCTTAATATATACACAAATTGCATGTGTTGCCTCCCTTCTAGCGCTTAGTTTAACGTCGCCAGCTGGACATATCTGCTCGAATGTTAGGCTGGATCTGAAAGTGTGAAACTTTCTTTTTGTCGCTCAAATGATTCTCCCTAGTAGTGCTTGACACGCTTACTGTTAACTTTGAATGTTTCATTGAAGTTGGGATCATGTAACTCAACGGCTCTATCTGTTAAAACTTGGGTGATTAAGAATGGTCCTGACCATCGTGATTTTAACTTCCTAGGGAAAAGTTTCAACCTTGATTTGTTTAACAATATCCGCTGCCCCGGTTCCAGTTATATGTGCACTAACTTCTCATCATGTCTCTTCTTGTCCTTTTCTTTGTACAATTTGGCATTCTCAAAAGGCTGCATGTGAAATTCCTCCAATTTGTTGAGTTGGTGGAGCAGTTTCTCTCATGTTGCTTGTATTTCAAGATTTAACATCTTCAGTGCGCTGTACGCTTTATCTTCAAGCTCCACATGCAGATGATATGCTTTAAGTTTGTCAGTGGAACTTTGCATTGCATCAGAGTTCTGGACGGTGCTATCTATCACATAAAATCTGAAACATTCCTCTTTCTTTTCGTCATTCGAGAAATTCATGGCTTTGAAAACATTAAATGTTACTTCTTGGTCCTGTACCCTCATAGTTAGTATATTAGTCTAAAATTCCAAACATGCATAAGACACGATAATAGAATAAAGAAATGCATCGTTCTTTGCATTGTATTTCTTTGTAAATCCATAGAAGAGATATGTTTGTTTAAATGAACACGTGAGAGTATAAATGACAATAGTCAAGATCTAGAATAAGAAAAAATAATTGAGGATGAGCTTAAAGAAGCCAAAGATCTAGAACAGTAAGATCTTTTGGTCAAGATTTTCTGACCTATTTGCTAGAAAATGAACCTTAAAACTTCAAAGAAGCTATAAGTTCACCAAAAGACACTTTGTGGAAAGAAGCCATTAACAGTGAAGTTGAATTCATTTTAGAAATAATCATACCTGGGAATTAGTAGATCTTCTTTAAAGATGTAGACCTTTAGGGTCCAAATGGATTTTCAAGAGGAAAATGAAAGCCGATGGCTCAATTGATTTTTACAAGGTTATACTTATAATTAAGAGTTATAAGCAACAAGAAGACTTTGATTACTTTGATACTTATTCTTTGGTAACGAGAATAAATTCCATTAAGATGATAATAGCAATTGCAACTCCGTGAAAGCTAGAAATTCATCAAATGAATATGAAAATAGTCTTTTTGAATGAAGAATTAGATGAAGAAATCTATATGGAACAGCCTGAAGGATTTATAGTTTCAGGACAAGAGAAGAAAGTCTGTAAATTGATAAAGTCATTATATGGCTTGAAGCAAGCATCGAAACAATGACATGAAAAGTTTGATTATACGTTGATGACCAATGGTTTTAGAATCAACGATTGTGACAAATGTGTGTAGTCAAGAGACAGAAAGTGGCTATGTTATCATATGTTTATATTTTGATGTCATGCTCATTGTTGGGAGTGGATGGTAGAATGATTAAATCTGTCAAAAATTATTGAAATCAAAATTTGACACGAAAGACATGTGTCAAGCGGATATTATTTTATGAATTAAAATTTCAAGAACCTCTAATGGTTACATTCTTAGTCAATCTCATTATGTGGGAAAAATTCTTGATAAATTTAACTAATGTGATTCTACTGTGTCAAAAACTCATTTAAATATGTATGTACATCTATCGAATAATAGAGGAGAAGGTATTTTTCAAGTAGAATAATCGAGGATTATAATAAGTCTGATTCACTTAACAGTTGTACAAAACCATACTTAGCTTATTTCGTGAACAAATTCAGCATATATACAAGTAATCCAGATGCTGACCATTGGAAAACTATAGTGAGAGTACTCAGATACCTCCAGTTTACTCATGATTACAAATTACATTATACTAGATATTGTTGGACAATTATGACCCATAGCATCACTATTTGTACAAAACATGGTGTTGTTGTATAAATTAACTATGTGACAAAGGAAATTGCTCTTTTATCATTTGTAATTGGATTACCAAGATACATAAATGATAAAAGTCCATATGATTAGTCCCGGATTAATAAGATATGAGACAGTATTAATCCACTAGGGTTTAATCGTTAAAATATCCCTAGTCGTAGTATTATCGAGATTGGACATCAATAATGCGGAATAGATTAGTATTGCACTTGTGCGTGTTATGGGAGCATAACGACACAGTTCTCATATATTTAAGTATTGGATACTTATGCAAGTGTGATAGGAGGTTGTGTTTACCGATGGTACGGAAACAGCTTCGCTCTGGATAGACCCCTCGAAATTCCATTGGTAGTATGACTATGTGTCTATGGAAATCCGAATCAGGGTAGGCGTATTTGGTCTTAACCTGAGACTTGCATCGCTAATACTTGCGACAATCAATATACTTTGGTTTTGGTCGTCCAGGGCTTTAACAGGTTCTGTGTACGCCTCTTCTGGGTATATTAAGAATCGTAGTGTATTGGGTGTGATGTCAAGATGGAAGTATTACTTCAGTCATATAGAGATGATGGTAACATAGGATAACAAACTGATACTTTTGTATGCTGCAGCTATCGGGATAATATGACTAGGTCATGTTTATCCGATTATAGAGACTAGTTACCAGAGATCCGATATATGTTTCGTACGGGGCAGACACAATTCCAGCCCCAGGCCTAGCATGTGACATCCGATACTGGATCGCAAAACACAATACAACGTATACTACGCCTGATACAGATTACATATTCCTTTAAGAATATTTATGGAGAATTGGGTAGGCACGGTGCTATGCTAGAAGCCAACCATGTCTCGTAAATCGGTAAAAATGTAGTACTAGGTACGTACGTGTTCGGATAGTCCGACGACCGGATTTACTGCCAACATATCTAGGGATCTCATGGGTCGCTTCCCGAAGATTCACCGATGACGTATGACTCGCACATAATTAATCTGGGATTAATTAGTAGAGAGAGAAAATTAATCTAGGATTAATTACGGAGATATTTTATCTGGGATAAAACTATTTAAAAGAGAGAACGATTAATTTGGAATTAATCGATAAAATAATATATTCGATATATTAAACGAAATTAGATTTCGACGCGGAATTAAAATTGGATTTTAATTCGGGCAAACGAGTTAATTTAGAATTAATTCGCTAGCGACGTGAATAGTAATTTTGCTAGACATAATTATTAATTAAATTTGATTTAATTACGTCGCAACGGAAAATTCGTTAATTCAGAATTAGCGAAATCGAGCCCGGGAGTGTTTGCGGGCCCACTCAGATTTTGAATCAAGTGAGGACCACAAGTCACATCACTAGTCAACTTTGTCACTTTAAGTTGATGGAAGTTGTTGATAGGTGATTGTGTGTAAAACACACAAGTGTGATGGATTGAATGACATTTACCATTTTATTATTTTTGGTATATGACTTTCAATTTTTTGGTAATTGGATTACACACACAATTTTCATTTCTCTCTCTCTTTCCTCTCAATGGCCGAATGGCCTTCTCATTTTCTTCTTCACTTTGGCATGAACCTAGGGTTCATGTTGAGTGATTTTTGTTTCAAAAATCACAGGTGCTAGCACACAAGGAGTCTTACAAAGGAGATAGGGAAACCAACCCTTGAGCATGGAATCAACACTCAAAGCTTGGAGCTTGAAGATCCACACAAGGAGGGCTTGGTTGAATTCTACAAGGAGCAGAATTTTTGTGTTCATCGCATCCAAAAGCCGATCAAAGTGAGTATTTCAGCCATCTTACTTTGTGTATTCACATGATTTCATTGCTTAATTTGATCTTGGTTTGACCTAGAAACCCAAAAATGGTATCAGAGCGGTTATTAAGCATGAAATTGAATTTAGGGTAAAATTTGGGTAAATTTGATTTGAGCATGATTTAACCAAATTGTTTGTTTGAGCATGCTTGTATATGGATAACTTGGAGTTATATGTGATCAATTTGATGAAAATTGAATTGGATTAATTTTCCCCAATTATTTTGGCTTAGCCGAATATGTGATATGCCATAAGTCATGGTATTTTTTGTTCTTTTGATCACTGGATGAGTTTAAAAACTTGGGTCAAATTGATTAATGATTTAATTGGATTGAAATCGAAATCGGTTTAAAAGAAATTAAACCCAAAATACTGTGAGCTTCCAAGCATAAAATGAGATGATTTTTTGTTTCAATAATGTTGGACATGTGTTGAACAAATTAAAACATGATTAATTGATTAAATTGATATTTTGGAAATGTTAATTTAGATAATTAATTAGTGTAATACACTTTAATTGATTAAATTATGATATTTAGAAATTGGAATTTAATTAGTTGGGCTAAATTTGGAATTGGGCTAAAAATGTTGTATTTGGGCTTATTGGGCTTGGTGGGCCAAGTTTGGTTTAGGTTAATTGGTTGGATCCAATTGGGCCTAAAACCATTTCCATAAAGTCTAAATATAATATAATGGGCCTTTAAAATTTTAATTGGGCCTAATGGGCCAAAATTGATTTTTGGCAAAGGTTGATTCCTTATTGGGCTTTGGTTGCCAAAGTCCATGCCTTATAAATTAATTGAAAGCCCATTGGACTTTAATTAAATTGACATTGAATGTTAATTGGGCTTTGAGACCCGTTAAGATTAGATTTAGAATCTAAGTCGCAAAGGCTCATTAATAAAGTGTAATTATTTATTTGGAATTAAATAGAGAATTAGTATTGAATACAAATTAAATAGGATTTAATATTTTAGCTTAATATAATTCAAGAATTCGTACTTTGAGTACTTATTCTTAAACGAGTTGGACTCGCGCAAATCAAATCGTTGTTTGAACATTGGATGGTCATTAATTAAAGATTAATTAATTGGATTAGATTGATTGATAACATGCTTTATGTGAATACATGGATGTGATGCATGAATAATGTATATCAGATGGATATTAGATGGGTGAGGGCAATTTTGGAAATTGTTGTAATAAATTTAGAATTTATTAAATTGGACCTGCGTGTCCAGCCTATTACCTCTCGACTCTTTGTATTTCTCTTCTCACCTATTCCCCTCAATGTAAATGAGGTTTCTTTAGAAGTGTTATGTAATTGGGTAGAAGTAAGATTTGTGCTAGCGGGAGAGAGGAAAAGGAGAGATTTGTTCTAGGAACAAAATGTTTTAATATCCATCTGCATATCATTATTAATTTATTTACCGCGCCTTATTTGCTTAGAATGCAATGCTTAAGGGTGTATGATGAGACCTAATCAAAGATAATTAATTGGTTGCCAATTACGCGAAAAACCCTCAACAAATATTAAACGTTTCCTTCCATTGAATGATTCATTCTCAAGATCCAAGATTGGCACTGGTTTGTTGGCCAAAGTCAAGACCTTTGTCCATCGCGGATGTGTTTGAATCATGAAGGCTTTGTTTCATATCGCATGTCTTGTCCAAGTTGTGATTTGTTGGCCAAAGTCAAGATCACTTCTTGTCCATCGACATCGATTACGAAGCTTTCCAAGGTCAATGGGTCCCGCTTAACTGGGATCATTAAGCTTGTTGTGCCAAAGCCAAGACTTAGTTGATTCAGAGGAAAAATGTTAGGGAATATATTGGATATATTGGCATATATTAAATATATGTTTCAGATTTGGATGTCCACCTACTGGATCTAGGAATTGGATGAGATCCAATTGATCTTAGAGATCTACCTAGTTAAATATCATACAGCTTGTTGGCCAAAGTCAAGGTTGTGTGTTATTTAACGGGATCCTAGCCCACTAGGAAACAGGTTTCCCGAGTACTCAACAGAGGGTTAGAGGCTCGCCGAAAAATAGTGGGATGCAAGTATTAAATTTGCAATTTCGTTTAGATACTTGCCAATACGCGCTCATTTCATTTTTCGTCATTATTTAAATTTAAATATATAGTTGGACTAATATTTAAATGTTGTTTTAATTAAACATTGGACTGTATTCAAACTACTTCAATTATAGTTGATTATATAATTGGATTATAGTAATCAATATATTTGAATTTAACCAATCAAATTATAGTTGATTATATAGTTAGACTATAGTAATCATTATATTCAATTGTACCCAAAATCATTGATTAGATAGTTGGACTATTGAAATCAATATAACTGAAAGATTAGCGTTTAAAACATAATCCTGGGAGAAAATGTCTTTAAACGGCTCCAATTTTCAGAATGGGAATAAACCTCAGGATAGTCCTGGGAACTGAGAAGTTACTATATTTGATAGAGCAACCTCTTGGGCCTAAGCCCGTAGTTGAGCAAATAGTAGAACATGATCTTTGGAAGATTCATGTGATGATAACTTTAGTGCTCAATCCTTTATGCTTACCGCAATGACACTTTAATTTTGTCATTAAAATTAAGGATTAGATCATTGTACTATGATGATAAAATTAAAGATCTTCATAGATTTATTCTTAGATCTTAGAAGTATAAATTGCAAAAGAAGCTCTTTCGCTCGCGTATGTCAGATGGTACATCTGTCGAGCACTAGGTGTCGCAGATGATTGCTGACATCAATCAGCTAGGTTAGCTGGGCATTACCTATGTGGCCGAGACTACCAAAGATTTGATCTTATAGTCTCTACCCGAAAGTTGAGGCAAGTTCATAATGAACCAAGAGTAAACTCTTGGAGAGTTGATGGCTATGCTCAAGGAGGCAAAGCCAGAGCTTCTAAAGGGGAAAAAAGCAAAATCATCATAGTCTTCTGGGAAGATAAATGACATATCCCAAGATGTCTGCCTAAACTGTGGCAAACGGGGTCACTGGGAGCGTGACTGCCGTATGGACAAGGCAGACATTAAGGAAGTGAAGAGGGGTAAGGCTCCGGCTTCAAGTATGTTTGTCATAAACATGCTCACTATTAGTTTCAAAATTGGATTTTGATACTAGATGTGGTACATAAATATGTACTGATGTGCAGAATCTGCTGATTAGCAAGAGACTGACTTCAGTTGAGATTTACCTACGAGTCAGAAACGGGACGAGAGTCGTTGTTTTAACCGTAGAGACCTAAATTTAGGAACTACCCTTTGGGTGTGTACTTAAATTAGGAAACTGTTATAATGTAACTAGTTTGACTAGAAACATTATCTATGTATCTAAGTTTAACCTGTTGCGGGTATACCTTTATATTCTATAACACTAAGTGTTTTATTTTATAAAGATGATATTGAGATAAACACATTAGATGTGAATAATAATATTTATATTTTGAATATAAATAAATCTCAAACGTATGACATGACAAACAAATAGCTCAAACTAAATTAATCAGATGAGACTTATTTGTGGCATTGTTGTCTGAGACATATTAACAAGACTCGTATATCCACACTTTCGAAGAGTGGGTACTAGGACAGATTTGATTCTAATCGAATGAATGTCTACGAATCTAGTTTATTGGGCAAAGTGCCTAAAATACCTTTTAGTTGGTAAAAGTGCAAGTGCCATCGATCTGTTAGCCCTCGTTCATAGTGACATAAGTGGGCCCATGTCTAGCTAGGCTAGAGGTGCATATGAACACTTCGTAACCTTTACGGATGTGGCATCGCGTTATGGTTATGTGTTTCTTGTGAAACATAAATCAGAAACTTTTGATAAATTCAAAGAGTTTCGACACGAAGTAAACAGACAGATCGGCTAAAGTATAAGACCGTCACGGTTAGACCATGGTGGAAAATACTTAAGCAATAAGCTTCTCGACTAATTGAAAGAGTATGGTATTCTTTCACAGTGGACTCCTCCCGGAACACCTCAATTGAGCGGTGTGTCCAAACAGAGAAATCAAATTTTGTTGGACATGATAAGGTTAATTATGAGTCACTCTGAGCTACCATTTTCCTTCTAGAGATACGCATTTAACAGTGCAACACTTATTTTGAATAAGGTTCCATGAAAATATGATTGACAGACTTCATATTAGCTATGAATAGGAAAGAAACCGGGTTTTCTTATTCTTGAAGATTTGGGAATGCTATGCATATGTTTGGATGATACCAAACTAGAACCCAAATTGGATTAAGTGCCTAATTTGTAGGTTATCATAGGGTAACCAAAGTATAGTACTTATACAACTCACAAGGGAACAATTTAATTGTTGCTCTCCATGCGGTTTTCCTAAAAGGGATACCTATATGCAATGGTAAGTGGGAAGAAAGTAAAACTTGATGAAAATCGGAGTAATACTCTTCCAATCACCGATTCCTTAACGAAACACAAACAGTTTATCAGGGATGAAACTGTACCACAATCCTCAAATACACAAGAACCGCGTAAGTCGGAGAGAGTCATAAAAACAACCTGGGAGGTATGGGTTTATGATCTCACCTCGTAAAGATGTCAATCTTATTGAGGAAGAAAAATGGACTGCGTATGAGGAAGTGATACAAGGTATCGACTCCTTATTATAGAAAAGTGACATGATGTCCGAAATGGATTCCATGTATACCAACCAAGTTTGGACACTGGTTGATGTACCGGAAGGCATTGTACCTATTGGTACTGTATAAGTCTTCAAGAAAGACATACATGGATGGAAAAATACCAACATTATGTCGATTACGACGAAACCTTTTATCTGTTGCCATGATTAAATCCATTTGGATAATGCTTGCTAATGCTGCATGTTTCATTTATGAAATATGGCAGCTGAAAGTCAAAATCGCTTTCCTTAAACGGAAACCTTTTGGAGGATGTTTACAACATCCTAACGATTTTGTCGTACCAAAACGAGCAAACAAGGTTTGCAAGTTAATTCGATATATTTATGGATTGAAGCAAGCATTGCATTCTTAGAACCAGCGTTTTGATGTAATCATAATGGTATATGATTTAATTCAAAACGAAAATGATTCTTGTGTATATAAGAAGATTAGTGGGAGCGCACTGACAATGATTGTCCTATATATAATGATGACATATCATTTCTTGGAAATGACATTCCCATAATAAAATCGGCGAAAGCTTGGCTTTCATGAAAATTCTCCGTAGAATACTTAGGAGAGACAACCTTTATTCTAGGAATAAGGATCTACTGGGATAGATCTAAAAGTTGTGGGCACTCTCCGAGAACTCATACATTGAAATTTATGTACACGACCTGATGTCTCATATGCTTTGAGCAAATGGAGTCACAATCAGGCCAATCCAAGTGATAGTCACTGGATTGATGTTAAGAACATCCTTAAGTATCTTAGATGAACTAAGGATGTTTTCTTAAGCTATGGAGAAGGAGAACTTGAAGTGACTGGGTTCACTGCTGCATGTTTCCAAACCGACAAAAATAATTGTAAGTCGCAATAAGGGTACTATATAGTTTGAATAACGGAACAGTGAGCTGGAAACCTTCCAAGCAAGATACTGTTGCCGAATAAACAACAAAAGCAGAATATTGATGCAGCTGAGGCAGCAATAGAAGCACTTTGGATCTATATAATCCTAATTAGATTAGGAGTAGTTCTGTTAGCAGCTGAGTTAGGCTACATCACAGGCTAAAGAATTAATGGTCTCATCAACGATCCAAATATATACTTCAATTATTTCATCTGATTCGTTGGATCATACATCGTGGCGATGTGATGATCGAATAAATCGCATCAGATGATAACCTTGCAAATCCACTGACGAAAGCAGTTTCTCAGCAGAAGTTTGAGCGAACCGTTCATAGTTCAAGTGTAGGACACTTGAGTGATTGGCTATAGGCCAAGTGGGAGATTGTTGGACAATTATGACCCACATCATCACTATTTGTATAGAACATGGTGTTGTTGTACAAATTAACTATGTGACAAAGGAAATTGCTCTTTTATCATTTGTAATTGGATTACCAAGATACATAAATGATAAAAGTCCATATGATTAGTTCCTGATTAATAAGATATGAGACATCATTAATCCACTAAGGTTTAATCATTAAAATATCCCTAGTCGTAGTATTATCGAGATTGGACATCGATAATGCGGAATAGACTAGTATTGCACTTGTGCGTGTTATGGGAGCATAACGGCATAGTTCTCATATATTTAAGTATTGGATACTTATGCAAGTGTGATAGGAGGTTGTGTTTACCGATGGTACGGAAACAGCTTCGCTCTGGATAGACCCCTCGGAATTCCATTGGTAGTACGACTATGTGTCTATGGAAGTCCGAATCAGGGTAGGTGTATTTGGTCTTAACCCGAGACTTGCATCGCTAATACTTGCGACAATCAATATACTTTGGTTTTGGTCATCCAGGGATTTAACAGGTTCTGTGTACGCCTCTTCTGGGTATATTGAGAATCGTAGTGTATTGGGTGAGATGTCAAGATTGAAGTATCACTTCAGTCATATAGAGATGATGGTAACGTAGGATAAGAAACTGGTACTCTTGTATGCTGCAGCTATCGGGATAATATGACTAGGTCATGTTTATCCGATTATAGAGACTAGTTACCAGAGATCCGATATATGCTTCGTACGCAATACTATGTATACTACGCCTGATACATATTACATATTCCTTTAAGAATATTTCTAGAGAATTGGGTAGGCACGGTGCTTTGCTAGAAGCCAACCATGTCTCGTAAATCGGTAAAAACGTAGTACTAGGTACGTACGTGTTCGGATAGTACGACGACCAGATTTACTGCCAACATATCCAAGGATCTCATGGGTCGCTTCCCGAAGATTCACCGATGACGTATGACTCGCACATAATTAATCTGGGATTAATTAGTAGAGAGAGAAAATTAATCTAGGATTAATTACGGAGATATTTTATCTAGGATAAAATACTATTTAAAAATAGAGAACGATTAATTTGGAATTAATCGATAAAATAATATATTCGATATATTAAACGAAATTAGATTTCGACGCGGAATTAAAATTGGATTTTAATTCAGGCAAACGAGTTAATTTAGAATTAATTCGCTAGCGATGTGAATAGTAATTTTGCTAGGCATAATTATTTAATTAAATTTGATTAATTACGTCGCAATGGAAATTTCGTTAATTCGAAATTAGCGAAACCGAGCCCGGGAGTGTTTGCGGGCCCACTCAGATTTTGAATCAAGTGGGGCGCACAAGTCACATCACGCGTCACATCACTAGTCAACTTTGTCACTTTAAGTTGATGGAAGTTGTTGGTAGTTGATTGTATGTAAAACACACAAGTGTGATGGATTGAATGACATTTACCATTTTATTATTTTTGGTATATGACTTTCAATTTTTTGGTAATTGGATTACACAACACAATTTTCCTTTCTCTATCTCTTTCCTCTTAATGGCCAAATGGCCTTCTCCTTTTCTTCTTCACTTTGGCGTGAACCTAGGGTTCATGTTGAGTGATTTTTGTTTCAAAAATCACTAGTGCTAGCACAAAATGAGTCTTACAAAGGTGATAGGGAAACCAACCCTTGAGCATGGAATCAACACTCAAAGCTTGGAGCTTGAAGATCCACACAAGGAGGGCTTGGCCGAATTCTACAAGTAGCAGAATTTTTGTGTTCATCGCATCCAAAAGCCGATCAAAGTGAATATTTCCGCCATCTTACTTTGTGTATTCACATGATTTCATTGCTTAATTTGATCTTGGTTTGACCTAGAAAACCCAACAGATATCCGGTTGTACTTAAAACAAACAGTGATGCAAACAAGATATCTGATATGAAAGACTTAAAGTCTATGAGTGGCTATGTGTTTACATTGGTATATGTAGCTGTATCGTGAAAATCCACTAAACAAACAGTGATTTCCAGATCTACAATGGAATCAAAGTTCATTACATTGGATAAATATGGTGAAGAAGTAGAGTGATTGCGAAATTTTTTTGGAAGGTACTCTAAAGTAGCCGAAACATGTACCAACAATTTACATATATTGTGATAGTCAATATGCAATTGGTAGGGCACATAGCAACTGTTGGGGCAAATGTGGAATCCCTAGGGTGAGATCGGTGCCCCGCACAGCGGAAATGGTCTAATCCGTGGATATCAAGTATGGGTATAATTATAAATTATTTAATAAAATACTATATTTCATTATAAGTGTATAGGAAAAAATAGGGGCTGAATCGGAGTCCGAAAACTCCTGAACAGGATGAAACAAAATTGAACACGTGTAACGGGTGACGCGCGCGCTACAGTGCACGCGGGCACTATAGCGCCCTGCTTTCTTCAATTTTTTTTCTTTGTTCTTTTAATTTCCTTAAGCTCACTTTCCAGTGAGCTAAAGGAATTATGGTCTGTTATCCTAATTTCTTCCGGTCTTCCCTAAACACTTCGAAAATACCCAAAATTGATTTTTAACATCAAAACAAACATCAACACATGTTATAGAACAAAATTCAAGTTTTTCAAAATATGAAATATTTTTATAAAAACATAAATTTATTCTAAATACGCACTTGTGTAAATTTTGAATCCAATACACAAATCAAATTAGAATCCCAATAAGAAATGACTCGTGAACAATTCTAGGTCACCCAAAGGTAGTCAAGTGATTTTAGAATGTTAGTCATAGCTCTAAGCTTTAATCTAGAGTTCCAATGTAACGATCGGTAGTTCTTACTATTGTATACGACTGTACTATTACGTACGGGACGAGACTGTACAATGTCCCCTTTGGACAGCCCATGGTATTTTAGGCGTAACATTTTCGTATGAACTCCAATAGTTATGAATTTTATATTGTCGGAAAGCTGAGATTGAGACCTACAACTTCCGCGTTGAACATTTTCCCAAATCCGGATCAAAAATAGGAAAAAATCGCAAGTTACATTTTCGGATGAATAGTAACTTCGGACCCAAATGGAAAAATCTCAAATTTTCTTCATTTTTCTACACACTTCTACAATAATCCTAGTATCAATTGGGTTCACTATATAAAGGGGCTAATATTTACTATTTCCAAAAACTAAAAATGAAAATGAAGAGAAAAGAAGTAGAAGCCGAGAGAAAGGAAAGAGGAAGAGAAGAAGAAGAAGAAGAAGAAGAAGAAGAAGAAGAAGAAGAAGAAGAAGAAGAAGAAAAGAAGAAAGAAGAAGAATGAAAGAAAGAAAGAATAGAATAGGAGGAGAAGCAAATGAGCCTTGGCATCCATGGAGCTTAATGGAAGAGTTGAGGGTCCAACAAAATAAGGTAATGAAACTAAACCCAAATTTTAAGTTATGAGATTTTGATAATTGATGTTATGGAAGTTGTAGAGGCATGATTATGTGTTGCACTGATGGTTAATTAGTATAGAGTTGAGTTATGGAGTTAAGTGTTGAGTTGGAAAAGGTTTAAAGTTTGATTTGGGAATAATGGATTTGTGATTAAATAAGTAGTTAATGATGATAAATTGGTAGTTTAAAATAAGTAGAATCAATACAAAGTGATGGATGGTGTATTGGATGGATTACATATGCATTGGGGATGAAATTGGGTAAGAATCGCATGAGGAAAAGAAAGTTCAGAAACCTGGGAAGCAGGTCTGCGTCACGACGCAGGAAGATCCTTGCGTCGCAACGCGTGATGGAATCCATGGGCAGTTTCTGGGTGACGCGCGTCGCGACACGCATGACCCTTGCAGTTCCAAATTCGGCCAAATTGATTTTAGACCATTCCAGTTCCACCCCAGCATATTAGAGACCACCCTTAAGATCTCGAACCAGTTCTTATGCTCACATTACATTCTAGTACACTATTATATACTGAATTACAACTTTACGTATTTAAAACTAGTGGTTTAGCCTAGTTCTAGAATTCATTTCGTAACTTTTAGTCTGATCAAGCTATCACCTTTAGACCATTACAAGAATTGCGATCTCCTTCGATGAAGCAGTATAGTTCCAGCCAGTTTCCAAGCACTATGAGTGGACATTTTTCTCAAACTGATTTTATTAAGTTTTTGAATTCAGACTTATTTTTCCAGCACTTAGGGCGTTAGCCATTATTTACTTACAGTCATTTTTCAGAATATAGTGATTTAGAAAAGAAATGCTTTTCGGTATAATATTTAAGTTTTTCAGGGTATGAGGGAAAAACTCACCCCAGTATGCAACTTGATATAGCTTGGAATTGACGGACAGAGACATGTGCACATATAGAGGACTAGGGGAACATCGATACGTAACGCCCCTAGATCCTAGTTTCAGAGCCAGGATGACGACATAGGTTTGTGTACCTGGACTCTAGTTCAGAGCATGGATGGTAGCATAGATTCGCACCCCCTCTAGTTTGTGGCTTGGGGGATGGCGATACGTAACACCCCCAGACCACCAGTTTCAGAGACAGTAGTGGCATGCTTTGGGGGACGGCGATTCGTAACGCCCCAAAATCATGGATTTGCACTGTTGGATACAGATAGGCGTATGGGGGGACGGTGATACGTAACGCCCTTATACGTCAAGTTTTTCAGACAAAGACAGTTTTCAGAAAGAGATTTCAGTTTTCAGTTACAGTTACAGTTTTCAAAAGAGCTTTTAGAAAATAAAGTTTTCCGAAACCATAGTTTTATAAGAGAATTTTATAAAGGAGTTCAGAGTTTTAAAACAGAAATCAGTTTTCTTATAAAGCTATTTTATGAGCTTTCAGTTTTAGAACCAAATGTTATTATAACAGTTTTTCGTTTTTAGTTCACTCACTTAGATCGTATAACGATCTAACCTCCACTCCAGTCTTTATGTTTTGCAGGATTCTCAGAGGACAAGCTTGGGAGGACGGATACTGATGTAGTCACTAGGGATGGAGTCCACCAGTATGAGTCAGAGACATAGTGAGAGTCCAGTTATAGTCAAGTGTGAGTCTTGTATGAGTCATGATCGTGTGTAGTCATTGTAAAACTGTTATTATATACAGTAATTAATATTGATTTTGTTTCTTTGTTCTTGAGTTGGGCTACGGTCCCACACAAAATATATTCATATAAAGAAAAGTATATTAGTTTCTATAATGGTTAAATAGTTAGAGGCTTATGGGGATTAGTACTCCTATCCCCTGCCGGTAACATCTTCCAGATCGGGGATGTTACATCCAAAGTCTAATTTTATGTTTATATCTAACATAAATATTTTGACCCAATTACCAAGCATATTGTGTTTATACTTCTAAAGCATCATAACACAATTTATTAGCCTTATTTGAACATTAAGCTATGTGATCATGCATCTAATACATAAAATAACATAACTTAAAAGAAGTTCAAACTTACCTAGTAAGTTTGATGCAAAGATCCAATCTCATTCTATTGTTGAAATGGCTTCACTACAAGATCTAATCTTGATTCTAATATTAGCAAGCTTCAATCCAAGATCTAATCTTGATTTCTCCTAGATGAATTGTTGTAGAGACCTCACAAGCTTCTCTAAACACTTCTCTAACTTAGGCTAATTTCTCTAAGAATTGCTTGTATTTAGCTTTCTCAAGCTATTGGTTTGCTTAATTAAAACATTCATAAAGCTTGCTATTTATAGCAAAACTTAGACAATTTTTATTTAATAAAAGTTGTAATTAACTTTTATGTGGGTTTAATCAAATTTATCCAAATATGTATAATTAGGTGTGACTAATCTCCATGGTCTCCTAGGGGTGTTCATAGGGTCGGGTCGACCCGCGATCCGACCCGACCAGCAGCGACCCAACCCGACCCGGTCGGGTTTAGAAATTTTTAAAATTAATTTCGGGCCAATTTAAACCCGACCCGAAATTTCAGATCGGGTCACGGGTTTGAGTCAGAAAAATCGGGTCTGACCCGACCCAATATAAATTATATATATAGTTTTATTGATATAATTTTAATAAGAAAAACGTGTAGCTGGAGCGGCAAAGTAATTATATAGTTCGTACCTGGTCATGAGTTCAAATCCCACCTATTGCATTTTTGTCTTTTTTTTTACAAAATCATGAAAAAAAATAACAAAATGTATGCTGATGATGCTGAGATTCGAACTCATGGTCTCTTACAAATTTATCCAAGACTTAAAAATTTCAGCTACACACTTATCCTGTCAAACTTATATAAAACATATATATATATATATATAATTCACGGATATTATGTCGACCCGACCCGACCCGCAGTTTTTTGACTCGACCCGCTGCGACCCAACCCGCGCGGGTCACCTTCTCAAATTTCGGGTTTCGGGTCGGAAGACCTGACCGGATCAGGTCATAAAAAATTTTAAAAAACCTGACCCGACCCGTGAACACCCCTATTGTCTCCCACATTGATTTAATCCAATTAAATCAAACCAATGATTAGGAAATAGATTAGTTAAATGTTTGTTACTTTGATTTAATCCAATTAAATCAAGCCAAAACCATATATTATTACATACTTACAATTACTATAATATCCTCAAATGGTAGAGATAATTATGATTTTACAATTAAGCTATTGTGTAATTATTGAATTAATTCAATTAGGTCAAAGTAAATAATCAATGTTATCCAAGAACACTTGATTATCTTAGTTGATATGTGTCATTAAACGAAATCAACATGCATTAAACAAATCAAACCAGAACACAAATTCAGATCTATACTAACATGCCAACTTAGACATAAACCCTAAAACCTTAAAGAATAAGAAAAACCTTAAAAACTGACGAAAAATATAGTCCAAGTCGAGTTGTCTCTGTCCTTAAGAACTTATTAGCCCCGTCTCGGTGCTCTACGGATTTTGTGGCTAACGTCCTCCCAGGATTACTTGGATTCCTCTTGTTCAAGGGGCACTCCTTAACAAGATCTTGAACTATGACAATGGTGGGAACTCTCTCTGATTCTAAAATAAAATGAATGAGACTTTTGCACTGGATGGATCTCTAGAATGAACATGAAGGCTTTATATAAAGGCATGGAAGGGTGCCTTAAGGGCACCCTTTGGTTTGGGGTGCAACCATCCTAAGGGTTATACCTCTTCCATGCACTATTTGGAGCCTAGAAGTATGTTCTTCTAAATTGGATGACATGTCCCTATATATTTGTACCATTCTCATAGGGCACCACCCAAGGGATATGACCCTCCTTTATCCAAACTTAATATTTAGATAATTTACAATAATCCCCCACAATTCTCCAAATATTCATGCAGACACTTGAGAAAGTTTCCGTGAACTAAAGCTGCATCGAAATAGGTAGCTTTCAGCTTGAACCTTTCCTAGTGAATGACACCCGGGTTTACTTGGCAAACCAGTGACCCATAGTCTTGAACTGTTCTACCGTTGGTGTAAACCAAGATAATTACCAACACACAACTTTACTTCGACCATTTCCTATTCTACGGTTGTGTTCTTTTCGGCCATGAACATCGATCCTGGATTCATCAAGCACTTTAGGGAATTCAGCCAGTAAAAATCCCATGGAAGCGACCTCACTTCTTACTTGAAATATGTGATCTACTATAAAGAGGTAATATGCATTTACCCCATTAGGACTCTTCTCATAATATAGTGATCATTAAAAGCCTCAGCTTATCCTAACCTTGATAGACAACACTCTGCATCATTATCGGAATGGGAAAGAGTACAAAACTCTACCGTGCTTGTTTTGAATTGAATAAAGTTTCTGTTGTCCATTTTGAACCTAGATATTGGGATCTCCAGTCAGCTAGGTAGGGTTTCCACAGTGACAATTCTTAATTTATAGGCTTCAATCCCATTCCCCTTGATGACTTCTCAACTTGCTCTCTAGGTAAACATTTAGTAAATGGATCCGCTAGGTTTTCCTTCGACTTGACATAATCGATCGATATTATGCCACTTGAGAGCAGTTGACGTATGGTATTATGTCTCCGACGTATATGTCGAGACTTACCATTAGACATTGTATTTTGGGCTCTCCCAATAGCCGATTGACTATCACAATGTATGCTTATCACTGACACCGGTTTTGGCCAACTTGGAATATCCTCCTGGAAATTTCGAAGCCATTCCGCTTCTTCCGCTGTTTTTTCTAATGCTATGAACTCTGATTCCATAGTAGACTTGGCAATACATGTTTGCCTCGAGGATTTGGAATCCACTGTATTAGATATCTAGTTAGCATCACTGTATCCCTCCAGAACAGCATGATATCTCGTATAATACAGACCATATTTTGAAGTTTCTCTCAGATACCTCAAAACTCTTACTATGGCTTTCTAGTGGTTATGTCCTGGATTGCTTGTATATCTGCTAAGCCTGTTTACAGCTTGAGCGATATCAGGTCGTGTGCAATTTTTGAGATACATCAGACTTCCGATGATTCTCGAATACTCTAGTTGCGATACGCTTGAGCCAATATTCCTTGATAAATGAAGAGTTAGGTCTACCAGAGTTCTAGCCATATTTAGATCTCCTTTATTATATTTCTCAAGTATCTTCTCAACATAGTGAGTCTGAGATAATATATAACCTTCTGATGTTGTGGAAATTTTAATTCCTAAGATCACATCACCTACTCCTAAATATTTCATATCAAATTTGTTGGATAACACTTTCTTAGTAGACTGAATCATTTCATGATCACTATCAATTATCAGCATATCATCTATGTAGAGACACACAATGACATATCTTTTTTGAGTTGATTTGGTGTACACACACTTATCATACTCATTGGTTTTGAACCCTCTTGACAACATTTCTTTGTCAAATTTCTCATGTCATTCTTTAGGTGCTTGTTTTAATCAGTACAAGGATTTTACAAGTTTACACACCTTCTGTTCTTGTCCAGGATCATTGAAACCTTCTGGTTATTCCATTTAAATCTCTTCATCCAATTCACCATCCAAGAATGTCGTCTTTACATCCATTTGATTTATTTCAAGACCAAATATAGCTGCTACGGCTATAAGCATTCTTATTGACGTGATACGAGTCACTGGTGAATAGGTGTCAAAGTAATCAAGATCTTTTTTTTGTCTATAACCTTTTATGACAAGCTTTGCCTTGTACTTATCTATTGATCCATCCGGTTTCATCTTCCATTTGAATACCCATTTGTAGCCCAATGGCTTACAACATGGAGGAAGATCAACCAACTCCCAAGTATGGTTCTGTAGGATGGAATCAATCTCACTATTGATAGCCTCTTTCCACAAAGGTGTCTCTGTCGAAGACATTGCTTATTTATAACTCTGAGGCTCATTTTCTAACAAGTATGTTAGAAAATCGGGTTCAAATGACTTAGACGTTCTAGCTCTTTTGCTACGTCTAGGTTCATTTGCCTCAACATTTTCATGTTGATCTGACTCTTGGTCAACCTGATCACTGTCTTTGAAAGTATCAATAGTTCTTTTGAGAGACTTTCTTCTTTGTCTTTCCTTACAAGGAAATGTCTCTTCAAAAATGTCACATTCCTTGACTTAATTATCATATTCGGATTGATGTCAGGAATCTCAGACTTATGTACCAAGAATCGATACGCACTACTGTTGCGAGCATATCCAATGAATATACAATCAACAGTTTTGGGTCCTATTCTAACCTTCTTAGGTTTAGGAACCATTACTTTGGCAAGACACCCCAACACTTTCAGATATTTGTAGGAAGTACGTGACCTTTCCACAATTCATATGGTTTCTTGTCCAATCTTCTGTGAGGTAGCTTGTTCAGAACGTAGTTGGCGAAAACTAAGGCTTCCCCCCACAAATTCTGGGGGTAAACCAAAGCTTGTAAACATGGCGTTCATCATTTCCTTCAACATTCGGTTTTTACGCTCAATAATCCCATTTTGTTGAGGCGAATAAGGAGCAGTAGTTTCGTGAATAATTCCATGATTGGAACAATAGTCACCAAATGGTGACACATATTCACCACCTCTATCACTCCTGATTTTTTTTATTTTCTTGCCAAGTTGATTTTCAACTTCTTTCTTATAGTGTATAAAGCTCTCAATAGCTTCATCTTTGCTCCTCAGCAAATACACATAATATAATCTTGTGCTATCATCGATAAAAGTGACAAAGTACTTTTTACCGCCTCTTATTTGCACAATATTCATATCACACACATCAGTGTGTATAAGTTTCAAAAGTTCAGAACTCCGTTCTATGGAATGAAATGATGCTCTATGCATTTTTGCTTCAACACATGCCTCACACTTATGTTGGTTATCAATTGTAAATTTAGGTATAAAGTCCATGTTAATTAATTTATGCATCGTATCATAATTAACATGTCCTAACCTCTCATGCCATATATTTTGTGACTCAATAATATAAGTGGAAGTTGTAGCTTTATTATTAGCACTGTGTCGATTGACAGTCATTACATTGAACTTGAAAAGGCCCTCATTGAGGTATCATTTTCCTACATAGGCATCATTTTTGGTCAATACAAACTTGTCAGAAATAAACACAAGCTTAAAGCCATTCTTGTTAAGGAGAGAGCCCGAGACCAAGTTCTTCCGAATATCAGGAACATGCAAAACATTCTTCAATGTAAGCTCTTTTCCAGATGTCATCTTCAGAACCATTATGCCTTGTCCAACCACTCTAGAGGTAGACGCGTTTCCCATAGTCAGATGATCGCCACCATCGACCTTCTAGTACGAGGAAAATATCTTGCTATCAGCACAGATATGACGAGTAGCCCCAGTGTCTACCCACCATTCTCCCGGATTCCCAACCAAGTTGGCTTCAGTTACCACTGCTGAGAGGTTCATCTCTGAGATCTCATCAGTCAGTTGCTCATCTTCAGTGACATGGGCCTCATTTTTCTTTTTCTTGCCTTTGTTTTGAGACTTCTTGTTTCTGCAGTCCTTTGCCATATGACCGCTTTTTTCCACAGTTGTAGCACTTCTCCTTGAACTTCTTGTTGGCTTGGGAAGAATCAGCTCCACTGTTCTTTCTCTTTTTGCTACCCTTTCCATCCTCGATGATGTTGGCCTTAGACTCCATAGTTCTGTAGCTGGCCTTCTCGGACTTCCTGTTGTCCTCTTCGATCCTCAATCGAACCCCAATGTCTTCAAGACTCATCTTTTTCTTTTTGTGTTTCAGATAGTTCCTGAAGTCCTTCCATGATGGAGGTAAATTTTCAATGATTGTGGCAACTTGAAACGTCTCACAGAGTTTCATTCATTCATCCAGTATTTCATGAATGATCAATTGTAGTTCACCCAACTGAGATATTACTGTTCTTGAATCTACCATTTTATAGTCCAGGAACCTACCCACGATAAATTTCTTTTGCCCGATTTCCTCGGTTTTGTATTTCTTTTCGAGAGATTCCCAGAGAATCTTCACAGAAATCATGCATTGGTACAAATTGTACAGGGTATTGTCAAGTCCTCCCAAGAGGTAGTTCTTGCACAAGAAGTCGCCTGACGACCATGTCTCTTCTCACAGTTGCTTGGCTGTTACCGATTCACCCTCCACAGGATCCAGAGAATCTTTGAGGTACTTAGCCAACTGCAGCGTTGTCAGGTAGAACAACATTTTGCTCTGCCATTATTATAAGTTTGCTATACCAAACTTTTCCGGTTTTTCTCCATGAGCGACCGGTACTGTGATATTTCCGCTAGCCATGTGTAACTAGAAAATCCAACAACGATCAATAAGTCTGCAAAAGACAAATTGTACAATGATCAACAAATGATCTTGTTTAAGTGATATACTAAGTATCCACTCGTTGTTATATTGGACAGTAGTACCAATTAACATAAGTTCTTGAATATGCCACTAAGATTTCTTATGACAAGCAAATAAAGGAATATTCCCAGAGGACGAGGGGGGTCCGGAGTAACCACTTAAATCACTGACCACTTAGG
>SKCR01009795.1:0-23148 GCA_019454045.1 Zanthoxylum bungeanum
CATCAGTAGCAAGTTCTGCCGGTATGGCATTCTGGGGGCGAGGCCCACAATGGTTCAGTATCATTCTGCTGGGTATGCATTTCTAGGGGCGAGGCCCACATTGGTTCAATCAGTTTTTCCAGGTACGGTACTCCGGGTATGGAGATATCAGATCATCCAGGTACAACACTCCGGGTATGGAGACATCAGATCATTCAGCCGGGTACGACACTCCGGGTATGGAGACATATATCAGATCATCCAGGTACGACACTCCGGGTATGGAGACATTAGATCAGTTCAGCCAGGTACGGCACTCCCGGGGATGGAGACCTCAGATCAGTTCATCCAGCCGTGTATGACACTCCGGGTATGGAGACTCAAATCGTTTTAGTCCATGGTATTTACACTCCAGGTATGGAGACTCAGATCAGTTCAACCAGTACGACATCCACAACTGCGACAACCCTAGGTACAGGGTTAGCATGCCAGGTATGACATCCAGACACAAGCCGACACCAAGTCCCTAGTACGGGGTTACAAATAGCAACGCCAGGTACGGCATTCAGACCACAACGACACCCTGTAGGTACAGGTTAGCACGCCAGGTACAGCATGTTGACATTGTGTACTACTGCGACCCATTCTGTACGGGTTAGCATCAACAACAACATCATCAATCGGCACTCTAGGTATAGATAGATGCACCGCGATGCCCTACGTTCGAGTTTAGGACCATCAAATCACTCAAATCAACATGGCAAGTCAATGCAGCTTGGCGAGCCAGGTAAGTAAAAAATGCATTGCACGTACTTGATAGGATTGTCATTGTCACACACTGCCCACTGTTAGACAGTAATGACCCATAGCGTCACTATTTTGTAAATGATATTGTATTATTGTACAAAATTAACTATGTAGTAATGAAATTGCCTTTTACCGTTTTGTAATTTATTTACTTGATATAAATGGTAAAAGTCCCTATGATTAATTCCGGATTGAGATGATACGAGACAGTATCAATCCATAAAGGTTCAATCATTAAATATCCCTAGTCGTAGTATTATCGAGATTGGACATCGATAATGCGGAATAGACTAGTACTGCACTTGTGCGTGTTGTGAGGGCACAACAGCATAGTTCTCATATATTTGAGTATTGGATACTTATGCAAGTGCGGTAGGAGGTTGTGTTTTACCGATGGTACAGAAAACAGCTTCGCTCTGGATAGACCCCGCGGAATCCCATTGGTAGTATGTCTGCGTGTCTATGGGAGTCCGCTTCAGGGTAGGTGCATATGGTCTTAACCTGAGACTTGCATCGCTAGTACTTGCGACAATCGGTAGACTTTAGTTTTGGTCGTCCAGGGCTTTAACAGGTTCTGTGTACACCTCTTCTAGGTTTATCGGGAATCGTAGTGTATTGGGTGTGATGTCAAGACGGAAGTATCACTTCAGACATATGGAGATGATGATCGCGCAGGATACAGAACTAGTACTCTATAATGGTTGCAACCATCGGGATAATATGACAAGGTCAGGATTATCCGATTCAAAGAGACTAGTTGCTTGATGTCCGATATATGTATCGTACGGGGCAGACACATCTCCAGCCCCAGGCCTTACATGTGATCATCCGATACTGGATCAGTATACACTATACTACGGTATACTACGCCTGTTATAGATCTATATTCCAATAAGAATATTTCTGGAGAATTGGGTAGGCATGGCGTTTTGCTAGAGGCTAACCTTGTCTTGTAAATCGGTAAAACGTAGTACTTGGTACGTACGTGTTCGGATAATCTGACGGCCGTATTTACTGCCAACATATCCAGAGATCTCTTGGGTCGCTTCCCGAAGATTCACCAATGACGTATGATTCAAACTCGATTAATCTTGGATTAATTACGGAGAGACTTTATCTTGGATAAAGTACTATACATAGAGAGAGAACGATTAATTTGGAATTAATCGTAAAATTATTATATTCGATATAATAATCGAAATTCGATTTCGACGCGAAATTAAAATTAGATTTTAATTCGGGCAAACGAGTTAATTTAGAATTAATTCGTTAGCGACGTAAATAATAATTTCGCTAGGCGCAATTATTTATTTAAATTCGATTTAATTAACGTCGCGACGAAAGTTCGGTATTTCGGAAATATCGAACCCGAACGCGTGAGTCACGTGGGCCCACTTTCATTTGGAAACGTGTGGGGCCCACATGACACATGTCATTTTATGCATTATTTAATTGTTAATACATTGCATGGTGATAGTGTACAATACACTCAATGGTTTTGCATGGAGTTTGAGTGTTTGACACTCTAAGCCATTGCATGATTTGTGTCATAAGTTTATTATTAATTTAATAAATATTATGGCATAAATATAAATTGATTTTTGTAACAAAATCATAACACTCCTCTCTCTCTCATTGACCGAAACTGTGCAGTTTGGGCTCTCCACTTCTTCAATTTTTGTGGCAAAAACTTGAAGAATTTGTGTTTCAAAATCACAACAAGGCTAGCACCTTCAAGGGATCATACAAAGGTGTTATGGGAAACTAATCTTAGAGCTTGGAAGGATCAAAATTGCTTGGAGCTTCTCTTTTCTTTTGGCCGAAACCATCACTACTGCACAGGGAGAAAATTTTTGTTTCATCAACGCATCCGCATTCCGATCTTTGTGAGTATGATTCCGCCATACTTCAATATTGTTCATTCATTTATATGTTTTGTTTGCTCTTTGATCTTGGGACATGGATTAGAATTTCCAACAATGGTATCATTGAGCTTAAAGAGCATGAAAATATATTAGGGTAATATTTGGGCAAAATTGATTGAAGCATGATTTGATGATTTTGATTGATTAAGTATGCTTAAATGTATGTTACATTATGTTATACATTATCAATTTCATGAAAAATAAATTGGATTAATTTTTCCCCTCTTGGAGAGGCTTGGCCGAATACTACCTAGACCATGGAGATGATGATTTGTTGTTTATAAGATCATTGGATGACTTTAAACGAACATAAAATGACGATTTGTGATTCGATTGGATTGAAAACGAAATCGGTAATTTTTCATCACCTTGGCCGAATGCATGGAAGAAGATTAGGGACTTGATTTTTTGATTAAATAATGTTGGACATGTATTTAAGATAAAAATATGATTAATGGATTAATTTGATATTTTGGAAATATTGATTTAAAGGATTAATCATGACATTACACTTTAATTAATTAAGTTATAAAATTTGGAATTTTAAAATTTGATTAATTGGGCTTAATTTTGAATTGGGCCTAAAACTATTATATTTGGACATAATGGGCTTGGTTGGACCAAGTAGGTTTGGGCAAATTGGATTGGATCCAAAAATGGGCCTAAATCACTCCATTAAGTCCAAATGTAATAAATGGGCTTTTATGTTTAATTGGGCCTTATGGGCTTGATATTGATTTTTATGGCAAATGAGGGTGATTCCTTATTGGGCTTGGAAATTGGGTTTGACCCACATTGACCAAGGCCCAAGCCTAATGAAATCAATTGAAAGCCCATCGGACTTTAATTAAACGGACATTGGATGTTGATTGGGCTTTGAGACCCGATAGATTAGATTTGGAATCTAAGTCATAAAAAGCACAATAAAAGTGTAAATATTTAATTTGGAATTAAATATAAGGATTAGTATTGAATACGACTTAAATTGGATTTGACGAGTAGTTCGATATAATTCGTGAATTCATACTATAAGTATTTATTCTCAAATTGAGTTGGACTCGCGCAAATGCAAACAATTGTTTGAACATTGTATTGTCACCTAATTAAAGACTAATTAATTGGATTTGATTGGTTGTATAACATGCCTTGAATGAATGAATGTGGATGTAATGTATGAATAGTGTATATCGGATGGATATTAGAAGGGAAGGGTAATTTTAGAAATTATTGTAAATTTAGAATTTATAAATTGGACCTGCGTGTCCAGCCTTTCTCTTATTGTCTCTTTGTATTCTCTTCTCACCTAATTCCCTCAATGTAAATGAGGTTTCTCTTATTGTATTATGTAATTGGGTAAGAGTAGAATAGTTCTAGCGGGGAGAGGAAGGGAGTGATTTGTTCTAGCTAGGAACAAGTTGTTGTTCATATCCATCCGTATATCGCTATTACTTTACTTTACGCGCTTTATGATGTTTTAGAAGCATGCTTAAGGGTGTATGATGATGAGACCTAACAAAGATAAATTAATTGGTTGCCAATTACACGAAAATCCCTCAAACAATATTAAGCGATTTTCCTTCCGTTGAGTGATTCTTTCTCAAGATCCGAAATTGGCATTGGTTTGTTGGCCAAAGTCAAGACCTTTGTCAATTGAGGATGTGTTTGAATCATGAGAGTTTTGTTCCATATCGGTGTCTTGTCCAAGTTGTGATTTGTTGGCCAAAGTCAAGATCACTTCTTGTCCATCGACATTGATTACGAAACTTTCCATGTCAATGGGTCCCGCTTAACTGGAATCATTAAGTTTGTTGTGCCAAAGCCAAGACTTAGTTGATTCAGAGGAAATGGTTAGGAAAATGTATTGGATACATTGACATATGTATTAGATATATATGTTTCGGACTTGGATGTCCACCTACCGGATCTAGGAATTGGATGGGATCCAATTGATCTTCGAGATCTACCTAGTTAAATATCATACAACTTGTTGGCCAAAGTCAAGGTTGTGTGTTATTTAACGGGATCCTAGCCCACTAGGAAATTGGATTTCCCGAGTACTCGACAGAGGGTTAGAGACTTGTAGAAAATAGTGGGAGGCTAGTATTGAATTTGCAATTTCATTCAGATACTTAGCTTTACTTACGCGCTTACAAAATTTATTTCGTCAATATTTTAACATTAGTTGGACTAATAAAATGTTATTTTTCTTGTAACAGTTTGACTGTACCCATATATCGTTAACTAGATAGTTGGACTATCGTAGTTAAGATGGCAAACAAAGGAAATGTCCGAGACATAATCATGGGTGATAATGTATTTAAGGGCACGAACTTTGCTGACTGGGAAATGAACCTGAGGATAGTCCTTGGGGCAGAGAGGCTGTTGTACACCATACAGAGACCTCTCGGGCCGAGGCCCACTGAGCCACTTGAGCTGGAGTTATGGAGAACTCATAGCGATGATTGTGATACAACTCAGTCGATCATGCTTGCTTCCATGACTCAACACTTTCGTCGCCAGAATAGGGACTTGGATCCTTATAATATGATGGCTAGACTAAAGGATCTTCACCGCACTAATAAGCGGATGGAGAGGTATGAGTTGGTGAAGAAACTCTTTCGCTCCCGTATGACTGATGGCGCTTCAGTTGAGGCCCACGGGACTCAAATGATAGCTGACATTGATGAGCTGGCCAAGATGGGATAGTCTTGGAGGCTGAGCTGACTGTAGACATGCTTTTACAGTCACTTCCCGATACTTGGAAGCAGATTATCATCAACTACAAGTTGATGGATACGGACGATACTCTTGGAGAGCTATTGTCCATTCTTAAGGAGTCAGAGAAAGAGCTTCTTAAAGGCAACAAGCGCGAGGCGCACTTTGCATCGACCTCTCAGACGTCAAGGGCTGGGCCCAAGGCAACTGGAGGGGTGAAAAAGAAGAAGCGTAAGAACAAGGGCAAGGCCAAGATGCCGATGGCTTCTGGGAAGCCGAGGAACAAGTCACAAGACATATGCCTTAACTGCGGCAAAAGAGGTCACTGGAAGCGTGACTGCCGCATGAACAAGGCGATCAGAAGGGAGATCAAGGCGGGCAAGGCACCGACCTCTGGTATGTTTGTTATTGAAATAAACATGGCTACTTCTAGTTTTAAAAATTGGATTTTTGATTCTGGTTGTGGTTCTCATATATGTACTGATGTGCAGGATCTGCAGAACAGCAGGACTCTGGCTTCAGGGGAGATTGATCTACGAGTTGGAAACGGAACTCCTGTTGCTGTTTTGGCCGTGGGCACTTTTGTATTAGAACTGCCCTCGGGGCATGTACTTAAACTAAATGACTGTTATTATGTACCTAGTTTGACTAGGAATATTATATCTGTATCTTTGTTAACCCGAAATGGGTACACTTTTGTATTTAGAAACACTGGGTGTTATTTATATAAAATGATGCAGAAATATGCACTGCAGTTGCAAATAATGGTCTTTATATTTTGAATATAAATGAATCTCCTACATAAAAATTAATAACAAACAAAAGGCTTAAAAAGAGTGATCCAAATGATGAAACTTATATGTGGCATTGTCGTCTGGGACACATTAACAAGACTCGCATATCCACACTTTCGAAGAGTGGGTACTTGGACGGATTTGATCCAAATTCATATGACGTCTGCGAATCTTGCTTATTAGGCAAAATGCCTAAATCACCTTTTAGCGGTAAAGGTGAACGCGCCACTGAACTGTTAGCCCTCGTTCATAGTGACGTTTGTGGGCCCATGTCTAGCCAGGCTAGAGGTGGATATCGATACTTCGTAACCTTTACCGATGATGCATCACGTTACGGTTATGTGTATCTAATGACGCACAAGTCGGAAACTTTTGAGAAATTCAAAGAGTTTCGACACGAAGTTGAAAAAAAACAGGCAAGAGTATTAAGACATTACGGTCGGACCGTGGTGGCGAATACTTAAGTAATGAGTTTCAAGATTACCTGAAAGAATATGGTATTCTTTCACAGTGGACTCCTCCTGGAACACCACAATTAAATGGTGTGTGTCCGAACGGAGAAACCGTACCTTGTTGGACATGGTAAGGTCGATGATGAGTCGCACTGAGCTGCCAATTTCCTTCTGGGGATATGCATTAAACAGTGCAGTTCTTATTTTGAATAAGGTTCCGTCAAAGTCTGTTGAACAGACACCATATGAGATATGGACAGGTAAGAAACCGGGTTTCTCATTCCTGAAGATTTGGGGTTGCTGGGCATACGTTAAACGTTTGGAAGGTACCAAACTTGAACCCAAATCAGATAAATGCCTATTGTTGGATATCCTAGGGAAACCAAAGGATATTACTTCTATCACCCACAAGAGAACAAAGTATTTGTTGCTCTACATGCGGTTTTCCTTGAGAAGGAATTCCTAAATGCAGTGTTTAGTGGGAAGAAAGTAGAACTCGATGAAAGTCGTAGTGATACTGTTCTTGGCAATGAATTATCAACGGAACATGAACAGTCCATCTGGGATGAGACTGAACCACAATCTTCAAATACACAAGGACCGCGTAGGTCGGAGAGAGTCAGGGTAATACCTGAGAGGTATGGATTCCTGATCTCACCTCATGTAGATATTAATCTTATTGAGGATAATGAACCGGCTACGTATGAGGAAGCGATACAAGGTATCGAATCCGCTTTATGGCAAGAAGCCATGAAGGCCGAAATGGATTCCATGTATACCAACCAAGTTTGGACACTGGTTGATGCACCAGAAGGCGTAAAGCCTATTGGATGCAAATGGGTCTTCAAGAAGAAGACTGACATGGATGGCAACGTACAAAGTACAAAGCTAGGCTTGTAGCGAAGGGATATCGTCAACGACTTGGAGTTGATTATGACGAAACCTTCTCACCCGTTGCCATGATTAAATCCATTCGGATAATGCTTGCAATAGCTGCATATTACGATTATGAAATATGGCAGATGGACGTTAAAACCGCTTTCCTTAACGGAAACCTTTCGGAGGATGTTTATATGCAACAGCCTGACGGTTTTATCGCACCTAGACTTGCAAACAAGGTTTGTAAGTTAAATCGGTCCATTTATGGACTGAAGCAAGCATCGCGGTCGTGGAACCAGCGTTTTGATGAGATCATAAAAGAATATGATTTCATTCAAAACGAAGATGATCCTTGTGTATATAAGAAGGTTAGTGGGAGTGCACTGATTTTTATTGTCCTTTATGTCGACGATGTATTGCTTATCGGCAATGACATTCCCATGTTAACGTCGGTGAAAGCTTGGCTTTCATTGAAATTCTCCATGAAAGATCTGGGAGGGGCAGCTTTTATTCTAGGAATAAAGATCTACCGGGATAGATCTAGAAAGCTACTTGGACTCTCCCAGAGTACATATATTGATAAAGTGTTGAAGAGATTCAACATGGATCAGTCCAAGAGGGGACTGTTACCAATATCACATGGCGTCTATCTATCTAGGGACATGTGTCCTAAAACACAAGATGAGAGAGACAACATGAGTCGGACTCCGTTCGCCTCGGCAGTCGGATCGATCATGTATGCCATGATATGTACACGACCTGATGTGTCCCATGCTTTGAGCATGTGCAGTCGATATCAGGCCGATCCAGGTAAAGATCACTGGATGGCGGTTAAGAGTATCCTTAAGTATCTTAACAGAACTAAGGATGCTTTCTTAATCTATGGAGATGGAGAACTTGAGGTATCTGGGTATACCGATGCAAGTTTCCAAACCGACAGAGACGACTTTAAGTCGCAATCTGGGTACATATTTTGTTTGAATAACGGAGCAGTGAGCTGGAAATCTTCCAAGCAAGATACTGTTGCCGATTCAACAACTGAAGCGGAGTACATTGCAGCAGCTGAAGCAGCAAAAGAGGCAGTTTGGATCCGTAAATTCCTAATTGGATTAGGAGTAGTTCCGTTAGCAGCTGAGCCCGTTCCATTGTATTGTGACAATAGCGGGGCTATAGCACAGGCTAAGGAACCAAGGTCTCATCAACGATCCAAACATGTTCTTCGACGATTCCATCTGATTCGAGAGATCATACATCGTGGCGATGTGAAGATCGAAAAGATCGCATCAGAGGATAATATTGCAGATCCGCTGACGAAGGCTATTCCTCGGGAAAAGTTTGAGCGACATGTACATAGTTCAGGTATTAGATGCTTGAGTGACTGGCTATAGGCCAAGTGGGAGATTGTTAGACAGTAATGACCCATAGCGTCACTATTTTGTAAATGATATTGTATTATTGTACAAAATTAACTATGTAGTAATGAAATTGCCTTTTACCGTTTTGTAATTTATTTACTTTGATATATAAATGGTAAAGTCCCTATGATTAATTCCGGATTGAGATGATATGAGACAGTATCAATCCATAAAGGTTTAATCATTAAATATCCCTAGTCGTAGTATTATCGAGATTGGACATCGATAATGCGGAATAGACTAGTACTGCACTTGTGCGTGTTGTGAGGGCACAACAGCATAGTTCTCATATATTTGAGTATTGGATACTTATGCAAGTGCGGTAGGAGGTTGTGTTTTACCGATGGTACGGAAAACAGCTTCGCTCTGGATAGACCCCGCGGAATCCCATTGGTAGTATGTCTGCGTGTCTATGGGAGTCCGCTTCAGGGTAGGTGCATATGGTCTTAACCTGAGACTTGCATCGCTAGTACTTGCGACAATCGGTAGACTTTAGTTTTGGTCGTCCAGGGCTTTAACAGGTTCTGTGTACACCTCTTCTAGGTTTATCGGGAATCGTAGTGTATTGGGTGTGATGTCAAGACGGAAGTATCACTTCAGACATATGGAGATGATGATCGCGCAGGATACAGAACTAGTACTCTATAATGGTTGCAACCATCGGGATAATATGACAAGGTCAGGATTATCCGATTCAAAGAGACTAGTTGCTTGATGTCCGATATATGTATCGTACGGGGCAGACACATCTCCAGCCCCAGGCCTTACATGTGATCATCCGATACTGGATCAGTATACACTATTACTACGGTATACTACGCCTGTTATAGATCTTATATTCCAATAAGAATATTTCTGGAGAATTGGGTAGGCATGGCGTTTTGCTAGAGGCTAACCTTGTCTTGTAAATCGGTAAAAACGTAGTACTTGGTACGTACGTGTTCGGATAATCTGACGGCCGTATTTACTGCCAACATATCCAGAGATCTCTTGGGTCGCTTCCCGAAGATTCACCAATGACGTATGATTCAAACTCGATTAATCTTGGATTAATTACGGAGAGACTTTATCTTGGATAAAGTACTATACATAGAGAGAGAACGATTAATTTGGAATTAATCGTAAAATTATTATATTCGATATAATAATCGAAATTCGATTTCGACGCGAAATTAAAATTAGATTTTAATTCGGGCAAACGAGTTAATTTAGAATTAATTCGTTAGCGACGTAAATAATAATTTCGCTAGGCGCAATTATTTATTTAAATTCGATTTAATAAACGTCGCGACGTAAGTTCGGTATTTCGGAAATATCGAACCCGAACGCGTGAGTGCACGTGGGCCCACTTTCATTTGGAAACGTGTGGGGCCCACATGACACATGTCATTTTATGCATTATTTAATTGTTAATACATTGCATGGTGATAGTGTACAATACACTCAATGGTTTTGCATGGAGTTTGAGTGTTTGACACTCTAAGCCATTGCATGATTTGTGTCATAAGTTTATTATTAATTTAATAAATATTATGGCATAAATATAAATTGATTTTTGTAAAAAAAATCATAACACTCCTCTCTCTCACATTGACCGAAACTGCATGCAGTTTTCTCTCTCCACTCTTCAATTTTTGGCAAAATTTGAAGAATTGTGCATTCAAAATCACAACAAAGGCTAGCACCTTCAAGGGATCATACAAAGGTGTTATGGGAAACTAATCTTGAGCTTGGAAGGATCAAACTTGACTTGGAGTCCTCTTTTTTCTTGGCCGAGAGCATCACTGCACAAGGGAGAAATTTTTGTTTCATCAACGCATCACATTCCGATCTTTGTGAGTATGATTCCGCCATACTTCAATATTGTTCATTCATTTATATGTTTTGTTTGCTCTTTTGATCTTGGGACATGGATTAGAATTTCCAACACACACAGTCCCATCAAAGTGGGGGCGACTGTAGGCACTGCATTTTTGGCATATAAGCCTGATGATGAGTCTCGTATGGAGACACTACCTCTTTAGTTGTGAATGTTCGCGGGAAACGGACGTTGGAAGGGTAAAATTGGAAAATGGAATTTTTGTTGTGAATTTAATTCAGTTTTTGGCTTCATTTGCTCGTTGGATCTCTGTTTGAAGAAACTTATCCCCTCGGCCCAAAAGCCCTAAACCACTTACCAACCATAACCAACCTAAACAAACCCAAGCCTACCCAAGAATCAAAGCCAACGCCCATGAAGACCTCATTCAACACGCCCATCACTCTCTAATTAGGGATATGCACAGTTTAACACATGCTAAAATCAGTCATCCCTTCCTAATTAAAAGAAATCTCATAGATCCCTTTCTAAATCAAAGCCAATCATTATCCTAAATTAGAGAGATCTTTTCCTTATGGATACCATTAGAGAGATGTCAACCATTGATCGGCGTAAACACACGCGTATAACGCAAGCGCACGTATCGTTCAAGTAGTAAAAAAGTATCGATCCCACGAGGACTTAATACCTAAGCTATTATTTTATGAGGTCAAATGATTACTAGTATCTAACAGGTTGTTTGATAAATTTGAAAGGTGACGATTCTAAATTTAAAAATCAGTAAATAAAATTGGTCGAAAATAGGTTTAAGAAAATTCACTATAAAAACTATCTAGGGTTGTGATTTCTTCCAATATCATTTAAAGATGAAGTGGTTATCTTATAGTTGGATAAAATATTGATTTATTAACCTGAAACACTAAATTATGTAAAAGCCTCTTCCGATGGTCAACTACAAATATCCAGTATAACCCAATTGAACCATATGTCTATGTCAACCAAATTACCTGGATTCATTAAGATTAAGTTCCAATTATGGCTACCCCCGCTCGACAGGTATAATCCTATCCTGTAAGGAAATCTATTAAAGGGCTATCTATCATCAAGGAAGATCGTGGGCTATTGAGTCTAAGGCTGAAACCTAAAATCCCTATGTCTAGTTCATTTTAGATTTACCAGATCAATTTTATTAATGGCCAGTTAATGGAAAATCATTAAGATTAAGACTCAATAAATAAATCTTTATATTACCCAAGCTATAATCTAACCCCTTATAAAACGGTGATATTAAAAGTCATCACAACCCCAGATAACTAATTTAGTTACAACACATAACTAGGGCTAGTAAAAACTTGAAAATAAAAGACAAAAAGTAAAATGCGGTAAAGTAAATACTGAAAAGTAAATTACAATAAAATAAAATACTAAGGTAAAAGGAATTACTTTTACTACTACAAATTTAGATATCTCCCTAAAATAATATATAACTTGTGATAATATTACCAACCGACCAATCTGGCGGTATCCTGATTAAGTCAAATTAAGTCCAACCAGCCATTAAGGCGGAAATATTTGTCCAAAACCAGCCATAAATGCGGAACCAAAATTAAATTACCAACCGACCAATCTGCGGTATCCTTGATTAGTCAGGTTTAAACCAGATTAAAATGAATTACCAACCGACCAGTCTGGCGGTATCCTTTTTAAGTCAATATTTTTAAATAGTGAATATATTAATTTTAAGGGAGATTAATCTAAATTGTAACAGTAAAAGAATTAACCTTTCACCATAGCTGGGGAAGTTACCTCCTCATGGTAAATAGTAAAATCTGTAAAAAGTAAAAAGTAAAAATTAAATTACTATTATTACAAAACGTAAATAAAATTAATTACAAAACTAAAAAACTAAAAAAACTAAAAATTAAAAGAAAGTAGAGAGAGAAACTCTCTCTTTAGATAGAATATAAGAGAGAGAGTGGTACAATGAATTCTGAAATCTCGAGCTCAATTTATAGGCCTCGGTAGGCTTCCAGCGTCGCGACGCCAGGGCCTTCAGCGTCGCTACGTCAGCTTTTTTCGATGTGGCACGCTCTGGTTCTCCGGTTTGAAGATTCTGGATAAGCTGATAAGGTGACACGTGGCGAGGTGGTTAGACTTCAATTATTATGACACGTGGCGGCTTCTGATTGGTCGATGAGATTCTTATCCGCCACGTGTCAGATAAGGATTAGATACTCAATGATTGATGCTGACGTGGCGCTAACATGGCGGTGATGTGGCGACACGTGGGAAAGAGACTATCGGCACCGTAGGATTACGACACATGGCACTTCCTGATTGGCTGATGATGATATGGCACGACACGTGGCAATGTTGACTTGTTGACTTCCTGACGTGGCTGACGACATGGAGACACGTAGGATGCCACATGGCACACGTGGCGATGATGACTGTCGACACCGTTGGATGTTGACACGTGCACGACGGATGTTAGCAGATCGGCTGTGATGGTGACACGTGGCACGGTGCACGTTAGCAAAGTCAACCTTTTCTTAGATTCTGATTTGTGGACCCGGCGCACGTTAGCACTCTTCGGTGCACGTTAGGCGTCGCGACGCTGAAGGTCTTGGCGTCGCAACGCGGGAATTTACAAAAATGCCCTTTTCGTCCAATTTTCACTGTTTTGGCCCAAATCACCTCCAGAATGTCCTGAAACTTTATTTATCTACAAAATAACACAAAACACATCAAAATATTAACAAAACTCAAGAAACTATACAAAATATTTGGTTAAATGAGTGGGAAATAGTGATATAAATACCACTCATCACACCCCCAAACCTAACATTTTGCTACTCCTCGAGCAAAACATAGAGTAAAATAAATAAATTAACTATGCCACTTTCGTAGGGATCACGGTTGCATTTTGCATATGCAACAAGCCTTTAAACCCCTAGGTGTCCCTAGTGGACGAGTTGTAGTCTCGTGAGGGTTTACAGCAATGATACCCACAAACATTTTACAAAAGTAAACAGGTAATAAAACTAATGCACACAAAAGCAAAAAGACAAGTGAAAATAGAATAAAGAAGTTAGTGACTAATCAGGTGAAACTTCTACTCTAAGTTACTAGTTGTTTTGTTTCATTCTAAATTACCGAATAAGTAAATTCTCCGATTATATTTACCATTCTCCATATACACAGTCGACAAAATTTAATCAACTCATTTTTGCCCACAACAGTCATAAGTGCAGTTGATAAGAGAGTAATATTTTGTCCTAAAGTTCTATCAGATTTCACACCTTTTTGTAGCAATGGAAATTTTTCTCATTTTTCTGATTTTTTCTTTGATTTTTTTTTCTATTTTTTATTTATATACAATATCTTCCATCTATGTAGCGAGTGTTGGGTCGGTGACTCCCAAACCAGTTGGCTTTAGGGTACCAGGTGTTAAGACACCCCTACGGACTTAATTACTCAGACTTCAGATATATATATTTTTTGTAGCATCTTCGATCCATGTAACGAGCTTTGGGCCAGTGACTCCCAAACCAGTTGGCTTTATGGCATTAGGTGTTAAAACACCCTTACAGACTTAATAACTCGGATCTCAGATGTTTTTTTTTTTTTTTTTTTTTTTTTTACTCATTGTTTTTTGAGATGTTTCCTCCAATTAAACTAGAGCACTGAATATTACAAACTTTTCAATTTTAGCTCATGTCTGTATGTTACTATATATGTTGATAATATCTGTCAACTGAGCATATGAAGATCCATTTTAGTCAGTTTTATGGAGAATTTACAAATTAAATAATTCAAATACAATAAACAAAAATTAACTTGTTTCGAAATAGGTTTGAGATACGTCTCAGGAGTGGAAACTCCTTACTCAGCTATCTCTTACCAATTTCACCTTTTTAGTCAAAATAAAAACACAAAAACACAAAATATTTTGTAATTTTTGAAAAATTTTCAATTTTTTTGTATTTTTCGAAAAATTTTGGACTAAAAATAAAAATACACACAACTAAAAACAAGGTACTAATCAACTAATTCCCTCCCCCAAACCTAAATGAGACATTGTCCCCAATGTCTTAAACAGTAAAAGGAGAGTTAAGAAGGTCGTACCTGGTTAGCTGAAATCTACATGAAATTAAAGGTTAAGATCCAGATTAACACGACGCCTCTTACCACGATCGTCCTCGGACCAATTTATCTTTGAAAGGATAGGGTCAACTTGTGGTTCATAGGCTATGAGTTGGTCTATTAGATCCGGAGCAGTTCTGGAAGTAAATAGAGGAGTTCTTTCAAAGGTTTTGACGCGAACCATTTCTCCGAGCATCATCAAGAAACACACAAAGAAAATCATAAAATCCATCAACGTTGAGCAATCCAATTGGTTTCTGGTGTATGTTCAGGTTCGCCAAATATAGTACTATAAAAATTTCCTCCAATGTACCCAAGCACCTGGCAAAGCAATAAAAGCATCAGCACAGTTAATCATTTCTACCAGTCTTTCAGACATACCTGGCACGATCAGTTCCTCTCCGTTTGATGATCCAATAAGATTTGCCTCTGCGAAGGGTTTTGGATGATTCCCAAAACATGACTGCCTCCTTCCTGTACAGCCTTTGAAACGATCCCCATAAGTCCGAGATTTCCTCCGCCATATATTAAGTGCATATTCCTTGCAGCTAAGACTCGACCCAATTCCTGTGCTGCTTCTACATATTGTGGTTTAGTACCAACACCACTATCGCAAAACACACATATGTTTTCAACTCGTCTTCTTGAAGTGGCTTCCATTTTTATATGTATTTCTTTCTCAACTCTGGATGCCTTCAAAGTGCAATGACGGGGTGAATTTATAGTACCTGAAAAGGGTGAGTAAAAATAGCACAAGTATCTTCCAGAGGACGATTAGTAGCGAAATAATATCGTGATAGTCAAAAAGGTATGGATCCTGTCGGAGAAAATAAAAGAAAACAACAAAAAAATCACAATTTTAAGAAAAGACAAAGAGATATAATATTTACAAGAAAAGTAACGGTTTGATTGACGTCTATGCGTCAGGGACAAGCTTCCCATCCAATTTTCTTATAAATTGGCAAACAGGGTCTTTTTGAGTCAGATTCCCGAGACTTAACAGTTTTCTTTCCATTTGGAATGTGCATATAACATGCGAATTTCATGATACACACATCCACTGGGATGCGTCTCAAGAGTTTTAGATATGTCATCCAAAGACTCCTTACTCAAGCCATCCCTAATGAAGTTAATCTTATCTTCACGGTTATCGGACACCATTCCTAAAGAACGACAACGAGTATTACAAAATATGCGAGCACATTTATAACAAACACACATTCTTTTGGCTCTTCTTTTTTTAGCATATGTACTCTTTCCTAAACCAGGCAGATGTGAAATAAAAGAGTCAGAAAACTCACCTGCCAATCGAACCCGTGCTTCAATTAACCAACGAATGTCAGTAGGAATACCTTTGATCATCAGTAGTCTCATCCGTTCTAAGCGAGCTTTGTAAACTTTCATCAGAGATTTTTGAGGGAGAGAAGGAAATTGCTTGTGAAGATTTGCGAAAGCTTCTTCCATCTTGAAATGACTAAACCTGCAAAAATTAAACACACAAAAATAAAACACACCAAATCATAATATATACACAAATTGCATAGGTTGCCTCCCTGCTAGCGCTAAGTTTAAAGTCGTCAGCCATACTTGACTTCTCAAACGTTAAGCTGGATCCGAAAGTGTAACACTTTCTTTTTGTCGCTCAAATGATTCTCCCCAGTAGTGCTTGACACACTTGTTTTTAACCTTGAAAGTTTTGTTAGCGTCAGGATCATGTATCTCAACGGCTCTATTTGGTAAAACTTTGGTGATCACAAATGGACCTGACCACCGTGATTTTGGCTTCCATGGGAAGAATTTCACCCTTGATTTGTTTAACAGTACCTTCTGCCCTGGTTCCAGTTGTATGCGCACTAACTTATCATCATGTCTTTTCTTGCCATTTTCTTTGTACAATTTGGCATCCTCAAAAGGCTGATTGTGAAATTCCTCCAATTCGTTGAGCTGGTGGAAACTCTTCTGTTGCTTGTAGTTTAAGAATTGGCTTCTTCAGTACAAAAGACGCTTTATCTTTAGGCTCCACAGGAAATTGACATGTTTTAAGTTTGTCAGTAGAACTTTGTCTTTCATCAGAGTTCTGAATGGTACTGTGTATCACATCAAGTTTGAAACATTCCTACTTCTTTTCATCATCTGGGAAATTCATGGCCTTGAAAACATTGAATGTTACTTCTTGGTCATGTACCCTCATGGTTAATTCTCCTTTTTGTACATCAATAATGGTTCGACCTGTAGCCAAGAATGGTCTCCCAAGGATGATTGGCATGTCTGCATCTTCCTCCATATCAACGAAAATAAAATCTGCTGGGAAAATGAATTTGTCAACCTTGACCAACACATCTTCAACTACGCCTCTTGGAAATATGAGCGTTCTATCATCAAGTTGTAGTGAGACTGAAATTGGCATTGTTTCTCCAATCTGTAATTTCCTGAAAATAGAAAAAGACATCAAGTTAACACTCGCAACTAAATCACACAAAGCCTTACCAAACTTATGTTCTCCTATGACGCAAGGAACAATGAAACTGTCAAGATCTTTCAACTTCGGGGGAAGTTTCCTCTGAAAGATGGCACTGCATTCTTCTGTTAATGCTACTGTCTCGTAATCTCCCAATCTCCGTTTTCGTGAGAGAATATCTTTCATGAATTTGGCATAGGTGGGCATTTGTTCCAACGCTTCTGCAAATGGAATGTTGATATGCAGCTTTTTGAAGATCTCGAGGAACCGAGAAAACTTCTTGTCCAATTTGTTCTTCTGAAGACGTTGAGGAAAAGGTGGAGGTGGAGTGATCTGTTCTTTTTCCTTTGCTTCTTTTTCCTCCATCTGTTGCTTTGTTTCTTTTGGAACTTCCTCAGCAGTTATTTTGGCTCCAACATCTTTGTTGATTTCAGTACCGCTTTTTAACATGATGGCATGACATTGCTCATTCCCCATGTTTCTTGGATTTGGCTCTGTATTGCTAGGAAGGGTACCTGGTGGTCTATAACTCTAAGCATTTGCCAGTTGTCCCATTTGATTCTCCAGTGCTTTAATAGAAGCAGATTGACTTTGAATTAATTCTGATTGGGATTGAAACATAGCATCATATCTTGCCGCTTGAGAGTCGTGTTTTGCTTCTATCTTTTTCAAGTGGGTCAACACTTCTGTTATTCCTGATTCGTTTGCCTGTTCCTGGCTTTTTCTCTGTTGTTGGAATTCAGGTGGTGGATAGTTCTGTTGTTGGCCTGAATTGTTGCTCCATGATAAATTGGGATGATTCCTCCACCCTGGGTTGTAGGTGTTGGAATAAAGATTGTTCCCATGTCTGTTGAAATTGTTGACAAAATTCACCGTTTCTTCAAGTTGGTTTGACTCTGGTGCTCCTCTATATGGTGAACTTGTGGATCCAGTGGTAAGAGTCTCCATGAATTTACATATCTGATCTAGCTTGGCGTTGACTGCTGTATTGGCTCCACTTTCATAATTCCTGCAATTCTTTGGATCATGCTCCTTTCTGTTGGCCCAAGGAATTGTTGTTGGCCATTTCTTCGCGATTAGGTCACAGACTTGATCTTCTCCTTTTACCATCAAGGCTCCTCCAGCAGCAGCATCGATTGTGGTTCTCATTATTCCAGAAAGCCCATTATAGAATGTTTGGACTTGAAGCCATTTTGGAATCTCATGGTGAGGACATTTCCGAAGTAAATCTTTGTATCTTTCCCAAGCTTCGCAGAGGGATTCTGAATCTTGTTGTACAAAGGAAGTGATGTCATTCCTCAGTTTTCCAGTTCTGGCTGGTGGAAAGTACTTTGCAAGAAATTTGGTGGCTAAAGTGTTCCAAGTTGTGATAGAACCTGCTGGTAGTGAATGTAGCCAAGCTTTAGCTCTGTCCTTCAGGGAATATGGAAAAACTCGCAGTTTCATTGCTTCTTCTGATGCTCTGTTGTAGTTAAAAGTGTCGTAAACTTCCAAGAAGTTACTGATGTGGGCATTAGGATCTTCAGTTGCATTCCCCCCGAACTGAACTGACTGCTGAATCATCTGGATGCATGTTTTGATGTCACCTGCATTTGCTGGTAAGGGAGGGAGTACAATGCAAGAAATGAGTCTGTCAACCACCAGAATGGTTCTGTCTCGAATGGGAATTGGTGATGCAACGTTCAAAGGTTCAAGTTCCATGTTGACTAAAGCTTCTTGGCCTTCTCGCCTTTCCCTTCTCAACTGTCTCATGGTTCTTTCAATTTTCGGGTCAAGCGGTCGGAGTTCAAAGCTTCTGGTTCGTCTCATGAAGTTTCTGAGAACCTGAAACACAAGAAAACAAAAACAATAAGTAAAAAGAAATTAGATACAAGTAACGTATCTAACCCCTAAACTAATAGTAAAAGATAAATAAGTCCCCGGCAACGGTGCCAAAAACTTGACCGCCGTAAACACACGCGTATAACGCAAGCGCACGTATCGCTCAAGTAGTATAAAAAGTATCGATCCCACGAGGACTTAATACCTAAGCTATTAATTTTATGAGGTCAAATGATTACTAGTATCTAACAGGTTGTTTGATAGATTTGAAAAGGTGACGATTCTAAATTTAAAAATCAGTAAATAAAATTGTTCGAATGTAGGTTTAAGAAAGTTCACTATTAAAACCTATCTAGGGTTGTGATTTCTTCCAATATCATTTTAAAGATGAAGTGGTTATCTTATAGTTGGATAAAATATTTATTTATTAACCTGGAACACTAAATTATGTAAAAGCCTCTTCCGATGGTCAACTACAAATATCCAGTATAACCCAATTGAACCATATGTCTATGTCAACCAAATTACCTGGATTCATTAAGATTAAGTTCCAATTATGGATACCCCCGCCCGACAGGTATATTCCTATCCTGTAAGGAAACTATTAAAGGGTTATCTATCCTCAAGGAAGATCGTGGGCTATTGAGTCTAAGGCTGAAACCTAAAATCCCTATGTCTAGTTCATTTTAGATTTACCAGATCAATTTTATTAATGGCCAGTTAATGGAAAAGCATTAAGATTAAGACTCAATAAATAAATCTTTATATTACCCAAGCTATAATCTAACCCCTTATAAAACGGTGATATTAAAATTCATCACAACCCCAGATAACTAATTTAGTTACAACACATAACTAGGGCTAGTAAAAACTTGAAGATAAAAGACATAAAGTAAAAATGCGGTAAAGTAAATACTGAAAAGTAAATTACAATAAAATAAAATGCTAAGGTAAAAGGAATTACTTTTACTACTACTAATTTAGATATCTCCCATAAAATAATATATAAACTTGTGATAATATTACCAACCGACCAATCTGGCGGTATCCTGATTAAGTCAAATTAAGTCCAACCAGCCATTAAGGCGGAAATATTTGTCCATAAACCAGCCATAAAGGCGGAACCAAAATTAAATTACCAACCGACCAATCTGGCGGTATCCTTGATTAGTCAGGTTTACCAGATTAAAATGAATTACCAACCGACCAATCTGGCGGTATCCTTTTTAAGTCAATATTTTAAATAGTGAATATATTATTTTTAACGGAGATTAATCTAAATAGTAACAGTAAAAGAATTACCTTTCACCTAGCTGGGGAAGTTACCTCATCATGGTAAATAGTAAAAACTGTAAAAGTAAAAAGTAAAATTAAATTACTATTATTACAAAACGTAAATAAAATTAATTACAAAACTAAAAACCTAAAAAAACTAAAATTAAAAGAAAGTAGAGAGATAAACTCTCTATTTGTTGAGTTTTTCTAAGTCCCAAGATCAAACAAGACATGAAAACATGCATGAATACATCAAGGAGGTAGCGGAATACACATTGATCGGTTATGTCGATTTGAAGACGAATCAAGGCCAAAAACGTACTGCCTTGCTCACGCCACTGCAACCAGTCCATGCTCACTGTCTTGGCAGTTTCGGGTCTCAAAACGAAGCTCCAAACTCCATCGGATGAGTCCCGCCTCATGGTCGAACCTCCCTACCACCTTCGCAAGACTCGTAGTGTGCTAGCACTTGCGGTTTTCACCATGAAAACCCAACTCTTGCTCCCCTAAAGTCACGCCCAAACTGGTTCAAAACCAGTGAAGAATGGCCACCATTGCCGTGAGAGAAGAGAGAATTTTGAGAGAGATTGATTGTGTTGTTTAAATGATTTACCAAAAATCAATTTATATTTATGCCATAATATTTATTAAATTAATAATAAATTTATGACACAAAACATGCAATGGCTTAGAGTGTCAAACACTTAAACTCCATGCAATGACATTGAGTGCAATGTACACAATCTACATGCAAAGCATTAGAATGACATGTGTCATGTGGGCCCCACACGTTTCCAAATGAAAGTGGGCCCACGTGCACTCACGCGTTCGGGTTCGATATTTCCGAAATACCGAGCTTACGTCGCGACGTTAATTCAATCGAATTTAAATAAATAATTGCGCCTGGCGTAATTATTATTTACGTCGCTAACGAATTAATTCTAAATTAACTCGTTTGCCCGAATTAAAATCTAATTTTAATTCCGCGTCGAAATCTAATTTCGTCTAATATATCGAATATATTAATTCATCGATCAATTCCAAATTAATCGTTCTCTCTCTTTAGACGACATTTTATCCCGGATAAAATATCTCCGTTATTAATCCTAGATTAATTTTCTCTCTCTTCTGTATAATCCCAGATTATTCAAGAGTGCGAGTTGTGCGTCATCGGTGGATTATCGGGAAGCGACCATGAGATCCCCGATAATCTGGTAGTAAATACGGTCGTCGGAGTATCCGAATCACGTACGTACCAAGTACTACGTTCTACCGATTTACGAGACAAGGTCGACTCCTAGCAAAGCACCAAGTCTACCTAATTCTCCGGACATATCCATTAAAGAATATTAAGATCTGTATCAAGCGTAGTATACTAATGTATTGTGCATATCGGCCCAGTATCGGATAGTCACGTGCTAGGGCTGGGGCTGGATAAGTGTCTACCCCGTCCGAAACACATATCGGATGTCTGGTAACTAGTCTCTATAATCGGATATTCATGACCTGGTCATAATATCACGATTGGATGCGCATCTCTTAAGAGCACTAATACCGTATCCTGCGTGACATCATCTCCACTATGATTGGAGTGATACTTCCGTCTTGACATCACATCCAATACACTACGATTCTCAATATACCCGGCATTGGCGTACACAGAACCAGTTACAGTCCTAGACGACCTCAACTAAAGTATATCGATTGTCGTAAGCATTAGCGATGTAAGTCTCAGGTTAAGACTATACACACCTACCTTGATTTCGGCCTCCCATAGACACATATTCATAATACCAATGGGATTCCGAGGGGTCTATCCAGAGCGAAGCTGTTTCCCGTACCATCGGTGAAACACGACCTCCTATCGCACTTGCATAAGTATCCAACACTTATATATATGAGAACTATGCCGTTGTGCCCTCAGAACGCACACAAGTGCAATACTAGCCTATTCCGCATTATCGATGTCCAGTCTCGATAATACTACGGCTAGGGATATTTAATGATTAATCCTTTGTGGACTGATACTGTCTCATATCATCTCAATCCAGGAACTAATCATAGGGACCTCTCTTCATTTATATATCTATGTGATCTAATCACAAATGATGAGAGTGCAATTTCCTTGTCACATAGTTAATTTGCTACAACAACACAATGATCTGTGCAAATAGTGACGCTATGGGTCATTTTGTCCAACAATCTCCCACTTGGCACATAGCCAGTCACTCGAGTGTCTAACACCCGAACTATGTACTATTCGCTCAAATTGCTGAGGAAAGGTTTTCGTCAGCGGATTTGCTTAATTATCGTCTGACGCGATTTACACGATCATCACATCGCCACGATGTATGATCCGAACGAATCAGATGATATAGAAGTATATATCTGGATCGTTGATGAGACCTTTAATTCTTTAGCCTGTGCTGACGCCTAGCTCAGCTGCTAACAGAATATATCTAATCTAATTAGATTTATTATCGATCCCAATGGCTTCTATTTACTGCCTCAGCTGCAGCAATAATCCATATTTGTTGTTTATTCGGCAGCAGTTATCTTGCTCGGAAGATTTCCAGCTCACTGTCCCGTTATTCAAACTTTATAGTACCGCAGTATATAATTGTTTGGAAACTTGTAGCAGTGATCCCAGTCACTTCAAGTTC
>SKCR01009796.1:0-23222 GCA_019454045.1 Zanthoxylum bungeanum
CACCAACGTACTAAGCTAGGCTTGTAAAGAAAAAGGTAGTGTGTTGATTCCGACGAAACCTTTTACCTGTTGCCATTGTAAATCCATTTGGATAATGCTTGCTAAAGCTGTGTATTTCATTTATGAAATATGACAGCTTAACGGAAAATCGCTTTCCTGAAAAGGAAACCTTTCGGAGGATGTTTATAACATCATGTCGGTTTTTTCGTACCATAACAAGCAAACAAGGTTTGTTTGCAGGTTATTCGATCCATGTTTGGATTGAAGCAAGCATAGGTTCTAGGAATTATCGTTTTGATGTAATCATAATGGAGTATGATTTAATTCAAAACGAAATGATTCTTGTGTATATAAAAGGGTTAGTGGGAGTGCAGTGACATGAATGTCCTGTAAAATAATGATAATATGTCATTTCTTGGAAATGAATGAAATTCCCATAAGCAATCGGTGAAAGCTTGGCTTTCATAAGAAATTCTCCGTAGAATTTTGGGGAGTAACAACCTTTATTCAAGGAATAAAGATCTGCTGAGTTATTAACACTCTCTGGGAAATTGTACATTTAAAATGTAGTTGTATTGGTGTCTCATACGCTTCGAGCATATGGAGTCACAATCGGATCAATCCAAGTGATAGTCACTGGATTGAAGATTAAGAACATCTGTTAGTATCTGAGAGAACTAAAGATGTTGTCTTAAACTATGGAGTAGGAGAACTTGAAGTGACTAGGATCACTGCTGCAAGTTTCCAAACCGGTAAATACTGCGGTACTATAAAGTTTGAATAACGGGACAGTAAGCTGGAAATATTTCGAGCAAGATAACTGTTACCGAATAACAACAAATGCGGATTATTGCTGCAGCTGAGGCAGCAATAGAAGCCATTTGGATCGATAATAAATCTAATTAGATTAGATATAGTTCTTTTAGCAGCTGAGCTAGGCGTCAGCACAGGCTAAGGAATTAAAGGTCTCCTCGACGATCCAGATATATACTTCTATATTCATCTGATTCATTCGGATCATACATCGTGGCGATGTGATGATCGTATAAATCGCGTCAGAAGATAATTACGCAAATCCGCTGACGAAAACCTTTCCTCAGCAATTTGAGTGAACCGTACATAGTTCGGTGGTGTTAGACACTCGAGTGACTGGCTATGTGCCAAGTGGGAGATTGTTGGATAATATGACCCATAGCGTCACTATTTGTACAGATCACGGTGTTGTTGTACAAATTAACTATGTGACAAGGAAATTGCACTCTCATCATTTGTGATTAGATCACCATAGATGTATAAATGAAGAGAGGTCCATATGATTAGTTCCTGGATTGAGATGATATGAGACAGTATCAGTCCACGAAGGATTAATCATTAAATATCCCTAGCCGGAGTATTATCGAGACAGGACATCGATAATGCGGAATAGGCTAGTATTGCACTTGTGCGCGTTGTGAGGGCACAACGGCATAGTTCTCATATATATAAGTATTGGATACTTATGCAAGTGCGATAGGAGGTCGTGTTTCACCGATGGTATGGGAAACAGCTTCGCTCTGGATAGACCCCTCGGAATCCCATTGGTAATATGACTATGTGTCTATGGGAGGCCGAAATCAGGGTAGGTGTGTATAGTCTTAACCTGAGTCTTGCATCGCTAATACTTGCGTTAATCGGTAGACTTTAGTCTTGGTGGTACAGGGCTTTAACCGGTTCTGTGTACACCACTTCTGGGTTTATCAGAGACTCGTAGTGTATTGGGTGTGATGTCAAGACGGAAGTATCACTCCAGTCATAGTGGAGATGATGTCACGCAGGATACGGTATTAGTGCTCTTAAGTGCTGGCCGGCCATCGGGATATTATGACAAGGTCATATATATTCGAATTATAGAGACTAGTTACCAGACATCCGACATGTGCTTCGGACGGGGCAGACACTTATCCAGCCCCAGCCCTAGCACGTGACTATCCGATACTGGGCCGATATACAAAATACTACGGTATACTACGCTTGATATAGATCTATGTATTCCTGTAAGAATATTTTCTGGAGAATTGGGTAGGCATGGCGCTTTGCTAGAAGCCAACCTTGTCTTGTAAATCGGTATAAACGTAGTACGAGGTACTTACATGTTCGGATAGTCCGACGACCGTATTTACTACCAACATATCTGGAGATCTCATGGGTCGCTTCCTGAAGATTCACACGATGATGTATAACTCGCACTTAATTAATCTAGGATTAATTAGAAGAGAGAGAAAATTAATCTGGGATTAATTGCGGAGATATTTTATCTGGGATAAAATAATAATTAAAGAGAGAGAACGATTAATTTGGAATTAATCGATAAAATAATATATTTGATATATTATAAGAAATTGGATTTCGACGCGGAATTAAAATTAGATTTTAATTTGGGCGAACGAATTGTTGGATAATATGACCCATAGCGTCACAATTTGCACAGATCATTGTGTTGTTGTAGCAAATTAACTATGTGACAAGGAAATTGCACTCTCATCATTTGTGATTAGATCACCTTAGATATATAAATGAAGAGAGGTCCCTATGATTAGTTCCTGGACTGAGAATGATATGAGACAGTATCAGTCCCCGAAGGATTAATCATTAAATATCCCTAGCCGGAGAGTATTATCGAGACTGGACATCGATAATGCGGAATAGGCTAGTATTGCACTTGTGTGCGTTGTGAGGGCACAACGGCATAGTTCTCATATATATATGTATTGGATGCTTATGCAAGTGCGATAGGAGGTCGTGTTTCACCGATGGTACGGGAAACAGCTTCGCTCTGGATAGACCCCTCGGAATCCCATTGGTATTATGAATATGTGTCTATGGGAGGCCGAAATCAAGGTAGGTGTGTATAGTCTTAACCTGAGACTTACATCGCTAATGCTTACGACAATCGATATACTTTAGTTGAGGTCGTCTAGGACTCTAACCGGTTCTGTGTACGCCAATGCCGGGTATATTGAGAATCGTAGTGCATTGGATGTGATGTCAAGACGGAAGTATCACTCCAGTCATAGTGGAGATGATGTCACGCAGGATACGGAATTAGTGCTCTTAAGTGCTGCGCGGCCATCGGGATATTATGACAAGGTCATGTATATCCGATTATCGAGACTAGTTACCAGACATCCGACATGTGCTTCGTACGGGGCAGACACTTATCCAGCCCCAGGCCTAGCACGTGACTATCCGATACTGGGCCGATATACACAATACAATCGTATACTACGCTTGATACAGATCTTAATATTCTTAGATGGATATGTCCGGAGAATTGGGTAGACATCGTGCTTTGCTAGGAGTCGACCTTGTCTCGTAAATCGGTAGAACGTAGTACTTGGTACGTACGTGATTCGGATACTCCGACGACCGTATTTACTGCCAACTTATCCGGAGATCTCATGGGTCGCTTCCCGATAATCCACCGATGACGCACAACTCGCACTCTTGAATAATCTGGGATTATATATAGAAGAGAGAGAAAATTAATCTAGGATTAATTACGGAGATATTTTATCTAGGATAAAATATCGTAGAGAGAGAGATAACGATTAATTTGGAATTAATCGGTAAATTAATATATTCGATATATTAAACGAAATTAGATTTCGACGCGGAATTAAAATTATATTTTAATTCGGGCGAACGAATTAATTTAGAATTAATTCGTTAGCGACGTGAATAGTGAATTCGCTAGGCGTAATCATCTAATTACGACGCGACGAAAAAATCGTTAATTTGGAATTAGCGAACCCAAGCCCGAGTGTGATTGCGAGCGCATTCGTATTTCGAATTCGAGTGCGGCGTCGCGAGTCACATCAAGCGTCAAATCATTCGTCACATCAAGCGTCAAATCAAATGTCACTTTGAGTGATGTGATTGATTGATGTGATTGATTGATTGATTGAAAAGACAACTAGTCACTTTGAGTGATGGTAGTTGTTGGAATAGTTGATGTTGTTTGGTGGGAGACTATTACTTTTATTTTGATTTTTGAAAAAGAAAATAAATGGTAATTGTTATATATTTTTGGAAAATATATAAGTAAAAGTCTTTTACACATTTAACACTTAACACACATTTCTTTCTCTCTCATTTTGCTCTCTTCTCTCACGCCCACAGTCCAATTTCTTCACTGGTTTTGAACCAGAAATGGCGTGACAATAGGGAAGCCAAGAGTGGATTTTTCATGGTGAGAAATCCAAGTGCTAGCACACTACGAGTCTTGCGAAGGTGGTAGGGAGGTTCGACCATGAGCCGGGATCCGTCCGACGAAGCTAGGAGCTCCGTTTCGCATCTCAAATTTCTATTTTTGGAGACAGTGGACTGCTGCAGTTCATACGCCTTGGCAGTGCGTTGTTGGCCTTCGTTCGTCTCCAAATCGACTCAACCGATCGATGTGAGTATTCCGCTACCTCCGTTGGTGGATTCACGCATGTTTTCATGACTTGTTTGATTTTGGGACCTAGATTTAAACCAACACGAATTAATTTAGAATTAATTCGTTAGCGACATGAATAGTGAATTCGCTAGGCGTAATCATTTAATTACGACGCGACGGAAAATTCGTTAATTTGGAATTAGCGAACCCGAGCCCGAGAGTGATTGCGAGCGCATTCGCATTTCGAATTCGAGCGCGGCACGTAAGTCACATCAAGCGTCAAATCGTTAGTCACATCATGCGTCAAATCAATTGTCACTTTGAGTGATGTGACTTGACAACATGTCACTTTATTAAAGTGATGTGATGTGACTTAAAGTAAAAAGTAGAAATGATGGAAAGCTTTATTGCTTTTATTTTTGACTTTTGAATAAAAGTAATATATATGTTTTATTTAATTTACTTGGTAAATGAAATAAACATATATATTAAATCTTTTCTCTCTCTCACATGCAAGATACGATCTCTCATTTCCTCTCTTTTCCTCTCCTCTTCTTCACGGCTTCACTGCCGATTTTTGCTTAAAAGTTTCTGGTTTCACCGATTTTTGAGAAGCAAAATTGAAGAAGACTTAGTGCTAGCACACCATGAGTGATACATAGGTGATAGGGAAACGATTTTGTGAGCTTGGATTTGGTTTTTGGAGCTTGAAGCTTGAAGCTTCTATGGAGGTCATCAATGGCCGAACATAGAGGAGACCACCACCACCAAAACCGAGCAGCCCCTGCTGTTTTTGGAGGCCAAACCGAGCACCAACAAGGCTGAAAACGCATCTCCTTTGTTGCATCTCAAACCGTTCAATGTGAGTTATGTTTCCGCCTTACTCCTTTGATGTGTTCATACTCGTTTTTTATGCATGTTTGTGATCCTTGGGACTTGATTGTAACTCCTACACCCAGGTCATTTTCTGACTCTCTCCGACTATCGCGGTTCTTGTGTATTCGAAGATTATTGGAATAGTTTCATCATTGATGAACTATTTGTGTTCCATTAAGGACTCAGTGTCTGGAATAGTAATACTCCGATTTTCATCGAGTTTTACTTTCCTCCCACTTACCACTGCATATAGGTATTCTTCTTAAGAAAACGGCATGGCGAGGAACAATTACATTGTTCTCTTGTGAGATGTATAAGTACTGTACTTTGGTTTCCCTATGATAACCTATAATTAGGCACTTATCCGATTTGGATTCTAGTTTGGTATCATCCAAACATATGCCTACCATACCCAAATCTTCAAGATTGAGAAAACCCAGTTTCTTTCTTGTTCATATCTAATATGAAATCTGTCAAACAGATTTTCATCGAACCTTATTCAAAATAGGTTCTGCACTGTTTATGCGTATCCCTTGAAGGAAATGGTAGCTCAGAGCGACTCATGATTAACCTTATCATGTCCAACAAAATTTGGTTACTCTGTTCAGACACATCGTCAAACGGATGTGTTCCAGGAGGAGTCCTCATTGAAAGAATACTATACTCTTTCAAGTATTTGAGAAACTTATTGCTTAAGTATTTTTATCATGGTCTAACCGTGATGCTTTTATACTTTAGCTTATCTGTTTGTCTACTTCGTGTCGAAACTCTTTGATTTTATCAAAAGTTTCCGATCTGTGTTTCACAAGAAACATATAACCATAACGCGATGCCACATCCGTAAAGGTCACGAAACATTCATATACACATGTAGCCTAGCTAGACATGGGCCCACTTACGTCACTATGAACAAGGGCTAACAAATCGATGAAACTTGCACTTTTACCAAGTAAAAGGTGTTTTAGGCACTTTGCCCAATACACTAGATTCGTAGACATCATTTGAATAGAATCAAATCCGTCCTAGTATCCACACTTCAAAAGTGTGGATATACGAGTCTTGTTAATTGTGTCCCAGACAATAATGCCACATTTAAGTCTCAACTGATTTATTCAGTTTGAGCTATTTGTTTGTCATGTTATACGTTTGAGATTTATTTATATTCAAAATATAAATAATGTTATTCACATCTAATGTGTTTATCTCAATATCATCTTTATAAAATAAAACATTTTAGTGTTCTAGAATATAAAGGTATACCCGCAACGGGTTAAACCCTGATATAGAGATAATATATCTGGTCAAACTAGTCACATTGTAACATTTTCCTAATTTAAGTACACACCCGAAGGGTAGTTCCTAAACTTAGGTATCTACGGTTAAAACAGCGACTTTCGTCCCGTTCTCGATTCGCATATAGATCTCAACTAAAGTCAGTATCCTCATTACCAGCAGATTCTACACATCAATGCATATTTATGTACCACTTCCAGTATCTAAAATCTAATTTTAATACTAGTAGTGAACATGTTGATGACAAACATGGTTGAAGTCGGAACCTTGTCTTGTCTTCACTTCCTTCACGTCTGCCTTGTCTATACGGTAGTCACGCTTCCAATGACCCCGTTTGCCACAGTTTAGGCAGACATTTTGGGATATGTCCTATGTCTTCCCAGAAGATTATAATGACTTTGCCTTTGCCCCATTTTCCACACTCCAGAAGCCTTTGGCCAAGCCTTGGCCTTCTGGATGTCGAAGTAAGGTGCGCCTTGCGCTTCTTGCCCTATTGCAAACTCTGGCTTTGTCTCCTTGAGTATAGCCATTAACTCTCCAAGAGTTTACAATTGTAATTTGTACTTTTAAGATCTAAGGATAGATCTATGAAGATCCTTCAATTTCAATATCATACTATAATGATCTAATCCTTAGTTCTGATTAAGAAATTAAGGAGTCTTTGCAGCAAGCATAACGGATTAAGCACTAAAGTTATCATCACATGAATCTTCCAAAGATCATGCTCTACTATTTGCTCAACTCCGGGCTTAGGCCCAAGATGTTACTCTATCAAATAGAATAACTTCTCAGTTTTCAGGACTATCCTGAAGTTTTATTCCCAATTTTGAAAATTAAAGTCGTTTAAATACATTTTTAGCCAGGATTATGTTTTAAACACTAATCTTTCAATTATCTTGATTCCAATAGTCCAACTATCGAATCAACGATTTTAGGTACTATTTATTATAATGATTATTATAGTCTAACTATATAATCAATTATAATTTAATTGGTTAAATTCAATTATATTGATTACTATAATCCAATTATAAAATCAACTATTAATTGAAATCGTTAATTCAAATATATTGATTACTATAATCCAATTATATAATTAAATATAAATGAAATAGTTTGAATACAGTCCAACTGTTTTATTAAAACAACAATTAAATATTAGTCCAACTAATAAATAATTACGTATTGACGAAAAATTTGTAATGAGAGCGTATGGCAAGTAACTAAACGAATATTGGAAATTTCATACTTGCCTCCCACTATTTTTCGGCGAGCCTCTAACCCTCTGTTGAGTACTCGGGAAACCTTGTTTCCTAGTGGGCTAGGATCCCGTTAAATAACACATAATCTTGACTTTGGCCAACAAATTGTATGATAATTAACTAGGTAAATCTCTAAGATCAATTGGATCCCATCCAATTCCTAGATCCAGTAGGTGGACATCCAAGTCCGAAACATATATCTTATATATGCCAATATATCCAATATATTGCCTAACCTTTTTCCTCTGAATCAACTAAGCCTTGGCTTTGGCACAACAAACTTAGTGATCCCAGTTAAGCGGAACCCATTGACTATGGAAAGCTTCGTAATCAATGTCGATGGACAAGAAGTGATCTTGACTTTGGCCAACAAATCACAACTTGGACAAGACACCGATATGGAACAAAGCCTTCATGATTCAAACACATCCGCGACGGACAAAGGTCTTGACTTTGGCCAACAAACCAGTGCTAGTCTTGGATCTTGAGTAAGAATCACTCAATGGAAGGAAAAACGCTTAATATGTTTTGAGGGTTTTTTCGCATAATTGGCAACCAATTAATTATCTTTGTTAAGGTCTCATCATCATACACCCTTAAGCATGCATTCTAAACACATAATAAGGCGCGTAAGTAAATAAATATAATAATGATATGCGGATGGATACTTAAACATATTGTTCCTAGAACAAATCTCTCATTTCCTCTCTCCCGCTAGCACAAGTATTACTTCTACCCGATTACATAACACTTCTAAAGAAACCTCATTTACATTGAGGGGAATATGTGAGAAGAGAAATACACAGAGTCAAGAGGTAATAGCCTGGACACGCAGGTCCAATTTAATAAATTATAAATTTGTTACAACAATTTCCAAAATTGCCCTCACCCATCTAATATCCATCCGATATACATTATTCAAACATCACATCTATGTATTCACAAAAACATGTTATCAATCAATCTAATCCAATTAATTAATCTGAATATTAATGACCATCCAAAGGTCAAACAACGATTTGATTTTACGCGAGTCAAACTCGTTTTGCGAATAAGTACTCAAAGTACGAATTCTTGAATTATACTAAACTACAACATTAAATCCAATTTAATTTGTATTTAATACTAATTCATTATTTAATTCCAAATTAAATATTACATTTTATTAATGAACCTTTACGACTTAGATTCTAAATCTAATCCTTACGGGTCTCAAAGCCCGATTAACATCCAATGTTTATTTAATTAAAGTGCAATGGGCTTTTAATTAATTTCATAAGGCATGGACTTTTGGTCAATATGGGTCAAACCCAAATACCAAAGCCCATTTAAGGAATCACCCTTATTTGCCAAGAAACCAATTTAGGCCCATTAGGCCCAATTATTATTAAAGGTCCATTAGTCATATTTGGACTTTATGGAAATGGTTTTGGGCCCAATTGGATCCAACTAATTAGCCTAAACCAAACTTGGGCCAACCAAGCCCATTAAGCCTAATTACAACTTTAAAAGCCCAATTCCAAATTTGCCCAATTAATTAAATTACCAAAATTCCAAATTTCATAATTTAATTAACCTAAAGTGTATGCCATAATTAATTAACCAAATTAATATTTCCAAAACATCAATTTACACAATTAATTATGCTTATTATCATCAAAACATGTCCAACACATTTGAATCAAAAAATCACATCATTTAACATGCTTCAATGTCCGATTCGGTTTCAATCCAATTAAATCCTAAATCAACAATTCCCAATTGATTTTAACTCATCCAATGATCAAAATCAAAAATCACCATGACTCAGGGTAAGCTCAAACTATCGGCCAAGCCATAATTTTGGGGAAAATTTGATCCAATCCAATTTTCACAAAATTGATCACAAATAACTCCAAGTCATTCATATACAAGCATACTCAAACATACTCAAATCCAATTTACCCAATTTTAACCCTAATCAATTTCATGCTCAAAATGGCTCAAGATACCATTGTTGGGTTTCTAGATTAGTCCTAAGGATCAATTCAAGCAATGAAACATGTGTGAATACTCATAAAAGTATGGCGGAATCATACTTACATTGATCGGTTATGCGATGTGTTGAACAAAAAAATCTTTTGCTCCTCCAAGGTGCTCACGGCAATGGGCTGTTTTGTGCTCCTCCAAAATTCGGCCATGGATGTCCACCAAGCTCCAAGCTTTAAGTTGTGATTCCATGCCCACGGGTGGGTTTCCCTATCACCTTCACAAGACCCCGAATGTTTTCTAGCACCTTGGAAATTTTCCACAAAACTTCCTATGTTTCTCCTACATCTCACGGAAATTGCAGTAAAATGAAGAAGAAAAATGGCCCAAGGCCGAGCGAGGTAGAGAGGAGAGAATGAGAGAATGTGTTGTGTGTTATTGATTTCTAAAATCAATTATGAAAATACCAAATATCAAAAGTTGGTATTAGTCATTCCAAGAATGACAAAGAGTGCAAAAAAAGCAACCACCAACTTCCATCACTTTAAAGTAACCAAGTTGACTAGTTGATGTGACGCTTGATGTGACTTATGGGCCCCACTCGATTCGAAATACGAGTGGGCCCGCAAACACTCCAGGGCTCGGGTTTGCTAATTCTGAATTAACGAATATTCTGTTGCGACGTAATTAAATCAAATTTAATTAAATAATCATGCCTAGTAAAATTACTATTCACGTCGCTAACGAATTAATTCTAAATTAACTCGTTCGCCAGAATTAAATCTAATTTTAATTCCGCGTCGAAATCCAATTTCGTATAATATATCGAATATATTATTTTATCGATTAATTTCAAATTAATTGTTCTCTCTCTTTAAATAATATTTTATCCCAGATAAAATATCTATGTAATTAATCCCAGATTAATTTTCTCTCTCTTATAATTAATCCCAGATTAATAAAGTACGAGTCATTCGTCATCGGTGAATCTTCGGGAAGCGACCCATGAGATCCCCGGATATGTTGGCAGTAAATCTGGTCTTCGGACTATCCGAACAAGTACGTACCTAGTACTACGTTTTTACCGATTTACAAGACATGGTTGGCTTCTAGCAAAGCAACGTGCCTACCCAATTCTCCAGAAATATTCTTATAGGAATATGTGATCTATATTAGGCGTAGTATACATAGTATTGCGTATTGCGATCCAGCATCGGATGTCACGTGCAAGGCCTGAGCCTGGAATTGCGTCTGTCCCGTACGAAACACATATCGGATCTCTGGTAACTAGTCTCTATAATCGGATAATCATGACCTTGTCATATTATCCCGATGACTGCAGTACAAAAGAGCACCAGTTCCGTATCCTACGTGATCATCATCTCCACTATGACTGGAGTGATACTTCCGTCTTGACATCACTCCCAATACACTACGATTCTCAATATACCCAGAAGAGGCGTACACAGAACCTGTTAAAGCCCTAGATGACCAAAACCAAAGTATATTGATTGTCGCAAGTATTAGCGGTGTAAGTCTCAGGTTAAGACCAAATACACCTACCCTGATTCAGACTTCCATAGACACATAGTCATACTACCAATGGAATTCCGAGGGGTCTATCCAGAGCGAAACTGTTTCCGTACCATCGGTAAACACAACCTCCTATTACACTTGCATGAGTATCCTATACCCAAATATATAAGAATTATGATGTTATGCTCCCACAACACATACAAGTGTAATACTAGTCTTTTACGCATTATCGATGTCCAATCTCGATAATACTCTGACTATGGATATTTAATGATTAAACCTTTGTGGATTGATACTGTCTCATATCATCTCAATTCAAAACTAATCATAAGGACCTTTTATCATTTATATATCTTGGTAATCTAATTAAAAATGATAAAAGGGAAATTTCCTTTGTCGCATAGTTAATTTGTACAACAACACCATGATCTGTACAAATAGTGATGCTATTGGTCATAATTGTCCAATAGATCAAAGAGGATTGGAGGGAATTGGCAGAGGCCTTCTCGAGATAGTATGTTACAGATCTGGAGATCGATTTGTCACTGCGGGACTTAGAAAATACCAAGCAGAAGCCAGAAGAAAGCTTCAAGGAATATGTAGACCGTTGGAGGAGCCAACTGTTGAAAATACAGACTCGGCCCTCAGAAAATGACTAGATAAAGATGATTATCAAGGGTACTAAGCCCTCGATTTATGGAAAGCTGAGGAGAATGACCTTCATGATTACTTATTTTCGACAGTTGAGGGTGACTGTCATGGATATTGAAGAAGAATAAGTTGAGAACAGAAAGTTCTATAGCCTGAAAAGGAGGCCCATTGGGGGACCATCAGGTGCCAAGCCTGTTGCTGCTGAGATTACTGCTATCCGGAATCGGTGATTCTGTTGGTTTCTATAATTAGTCCCAAAGAAAGATTAAGCCATAGAAATACAAATAACATACATGCAAAGCTTGAAGGATGGCGGAAACATACTTACAAAGCTTTGTGACGAAAATGGTGAAGAGGATCCTTGAGCCTCCAAGGTGGGTGATATGCGGCCAAGAACAAGAATGATAGAAGTTGCAAATCTTGGGGCTGTTTTCGGCCAAGAACAACAGTGTGAGAAGCCTCAAATCTTCTAGTACTCCAAGCTCCGAATGCGTTTCCCTATCACCTCCTTTGATCCCTTGTTCTGCTAGCAAAAATGGAGAAAACAATTTTCTGCCATGGATGAAGCTCACGGCTTGCGTGAAGAAGAAGGAGAGGAGAGAGTGTTATGTCTTTTATTTTTTTTGTTCTCAATTTGTTTCAAAAACCGTGTGAGACCAAAATGAAAAATGAAAGAATATGATATCAAATACCAAAATGAATTTTTTAATCAAAAAACCCTTCAAAAACCGTGAAAGGTTTTCCCTCCAAAATAAAATTCATCATTTGCCATCATTACCTTACTTTGAGATTAGAGACAATGTATCATCCCTTAAAGGTGACTAGATACATCCATCATCTATTCGTATCAAGTAATGAGATATCGCGATGCGATTTGCGGATACCACTCGATTCAAAATACGAATGTGTCCACAAACACTTTCGGGCTCGGTTTCACTAATTCCGAATTAACGAATTTCCGTCGTGACGTGAATTAAATAATTACACCTTGCGGAATTACTATTCAATTCGCTAATGAATTAATTCTAAATTAATTCGTTTGCCCGAATTAAAATCCGATTTTAATTCCGCGTCGAAATCTAATTTCGTTTAATAATATATCGAATATATTATTTTATCGATTAATTCCAAATTAATCGATCTCTCTCTCTCTCCTAATAAGGCATTTTATCCAAGATAAAGTTTCTCCGTAATTAATCCAAGATTAATAAAGTTCGAATCAAACATCATAGGTGAATCTTCAGGAAGCGACCCAAGAGATCTCCGGATATGTTGGCAGTAAATATGGTCGTTGGATAATCCAAACACGTACGTACCTCGTACTACGTTTTTACCGATTTACAAGACAAGGTTGGCTTCTAGCAAAGCGCCATGCCTACCTAATTCTCCAGAAATATTCTTACTGGAATATTAGATCTTTATCAAGCGTAGTATACCGCAGTATCGCGTACATCGATCCAGTATCAGACGATCACATGTTAGGCCTGGGGCTGGAAATGTGTCTGCCCCGTACGAAACATATATCGGATATCAAACAACTAGTCTCTTTAAATCGGACAATCCTGACCTGGTCATATTGTCCCGACGGTTGCAACCTTTTATGGAGTCCTAGTTCTGTATCCTGCGTGATCATCATCTCCATATGTCTGAAGTGATACTTCCATCTTGACATCACATCCAGTACACTACGATTCTCGATAAACCCAGAAGAGGCGTACACAGAACCGGTTAAAGCCCCGAACCACCACAACCAAAGTTTACCGATTGTCGCAAGTACTAGCGATGCAAGTCTCAGGTTAAGACCATATACACCTACCCTGATGCGGCCTCCCATAGACACGCAGACATACTACCAATGGGATTCCGCGGGGTCTGTCCAGAGCGAAGCAGTTTTCCGTACTATCGGTAAACACAACCTCCTATCGCACTTGCATAAGTATCCAATACTTAAATATATGAGAACTATGCCGCTGTGCCATCACAACTCGCACAAGTGCAATACTAGTCTATTCCGCATTATCGATGTCCTATCTCGATAATACTCCGACTAGGGATATTTAATGATTAAACCTTTTATATTGATACTGTCTCATATCATCTCAATACGGAACTAATCATATGGACTTTTGCCATTAATATATTAAAGTAAATAATTTTACAAAACGGCAAAAGGGCAATTTCATTATCACATAGTTAATTTTGTACAATAATACAATATCATTTACAAAACAGTGACGCTATGGGTCATAATGTCTAACAGATTCTCCAACCTGGGTAGACCCTTGTCTAAGGTGCTGGAGAAATTAAAGAGACGGGGACTTCTGAAACACCTAGAGACCAAACCACTTCCACACCCACCACCACTGCATCTCAACCTGAACCACTATTGCCATTTCCATCAACAGAAGGGCCATGACACTGACAATTATGCCCGCCTCCGCCATGAAATCCAGGACCTTATAGACTCCCAAAAAAAACCCCTACCGAATTACCATTATGTCCCACCACCAACCTATATGATAAAATTTGGCCTACCCGAAAGCCTTGTCCTTAAATCCTTTGACCACCAAGCCTTCTGCCTGGGAATTTGGGATAGCAACAACGAGGATGAAACAGAATAGGGGAAGAATTTTTGGAAAGATTTCTCCAGTTGTGATGAAGATGTGGTAAGAGGAATGACACACAGCGGGCGTTTCTATAGTGATACGGCTGAGAAGGGTAAAGAAGTGTTGACAGAAGGGAGAGAAGTGGCAGAAAATGGGGACCATACTGAAGGGGATACAGTGCTACGCCAGTTAAAGAAGACACGGGCACAAGTCAGCATCTGGGAATTATTGTGTTCGTCATATGAGAACATGCGTGCTATGGTTGAAGCCTTGAGAAAAATAATAGTACCATATGGTGCTAATCCTGCAATGTTTGTAGGGTCAGTACAGGAGGAAACCTTGCAGGCAATAACTCTTTCTGAGGAATAACTCCCAGCAGAGGGAAGAATGTTGGGATGTATGCCCTAGAGCTACATGTGATGTAAACGGTTTCATGTGTTTTGAAATAAAACGATGCATTATTCATTTATCAAATTGTTTGTTTATTTTTCACATATTATATATCTTCGTAAATACCATAGATTACTTATGTACCTTCAGACTTAGTGTATGAGTGTCATACACCAGTGGATTTAAGTCTGAAGTTAGTGTTGGTTTCTATTAAGGTCCCAAGATCAATAATAAGCATGAAATATGTGTGAATACAAATCAACGAAGTTGCGGAATACTCACATCGATCGGTTGAGCGATGCGGCAAGCAACGAAACTTCAAATTCTGCTCCTCACAGTCATGGCAGTAGCAGTTTCTGTTCACTGGTTTTGGCTCGGTTTTGGTCCTTCGTCAAGCTCCAAGCTTCGTCGAACGATTCCCGGCTTATAGGTAGACTTCCCTATCACCTTCGCATGTCTCATAAGTGTGCTAGCACTTGTGATTTTGCCACAAAATCCACTCTTGCTTCCCTTCACTGCTCGGTTTTTGACAAAACCAGTGAACCATTTTTGCCCCAAGGGCATGTGAGAGAGAGATGAGTGAAAGAGAGAGAGTTGTGTGGTTGGTTTCCAAATTTGTGTATCTTATACACACATTTGAATTTCAAATGCATTTGGAATGAATTTGGCCTTTCAAAAGTCAAACAATAAAGGCTCCAACCACTTCCATCACTCAATCACATCAATCACAAGTTGTCAAGTCACATCACTCAAAGTGACAAATGATTTGACGCTTGATACGACTAATGATTTGACGCTTGATTTGACTTCTGTGCCGCACTCGAATTCAAAATGCGAATGCGCTCGCAAATAATCTTGGGCTCGGGTTTGCTAATTCCAAATTAATGAATTTTCCGTTGCGTCGTAATTAGATGATTACGCCTAGCGAAATCACTATTCACATCGCTAACGAATTAATTCTAAATTAATTCGTTCGCCCGAATTAAAATCTAATTTTAATTCCGCGTCGAAATCTAATTTCGTTTAATATAACAAATATATTAATTTATCGATTAATTCCAAATTAATCGTTATCTCTCTTTAATGGATATTTTATCCCAGATAAAATATCTCCGTAATTAATCCCAGATTAATTTTCTCTCTCTTCTAATTAATCCCAGATTAATTTAGAGTGCGAGTCATACGTCATCGGTGAATCTTTGGGAAGCGACCCATGAGATCCCCGGATATGTTGGCAGTAAATTCGGTCGTCGGACTATCCGAACACGTAAGTACCAAGTACTACGTTTATACTGATTTACAAGACAAGGTTGGCCTCTAGCAAATCGCCATGCCAACCCAATTCTCTGGAAATATCCTTACAGGAATAAAGGATCTATATCAGACGTAGTATATGTAGTATTACTTATTTCTGTCCAGTATCGGATGAATCACGTGATAGGCCTAGGGCTGGAATTGTGTCTGCCCCGTACGAAGCACATGTCGGATGTCTGGTAACTAGTCTCTATAATCAGATAAACATGACCTTGTCACTTTATCCCGATGATTGCAGTACTTAAGAGTACTAGTACCGTATCCTACGTGACCATCATCTCCATATGACTGGAGTGACACTTTCGTCTTGACATCACACCCAACACACTACGATTCTCAATATACCAAGCATTGGCGTACACAGAACCTGTTAAAGCCCTGGATGACTGCAACCAAAGTATATTGATTGTCGCAAGTATTATCGGTGCAAGTCTCAAGTTAAGACCAAATACACCTACCCTGATTTCGGACTTCCATAGACACATATTCATACTACCAATGGAATTCCGAGGGGGTCTTATCCAGAGCGAAGCTGTTTCCCATACCATCGGTAAAACACAACCTCCTATTACACTTGCATGAGTATCCTATACCCAAATATATGAGAACTATGATGTTGTGCCCTCACAACGCGCATAAGTGTAATACTAGTCTTTTACGTATTTATCGATGTCCAATCTCGATAATACTCTGTCTACGGATATTTAATGATTTATCCTTCGTGGACTGATACTGTCTCATATTATTCTCAATCCAGGAACAAATCATAGGGACCTCCTATCATTTATACATCTAGGTGATCTAATCACAAATGATAAGAGCGCAATCTTCTTTGTCACATAGTTAATTTATATAACAACACAATGATCTATACAAATAGTGACGCTATGGGTCATAATTGTCCAACAATCTCCCACTTGGCCTATAGCCAGTCACTCGAGTGTCTTACACCTGAACTATGTACGGTTGGCTCAAACTGCTGAGAAATCCTTTCGTCAGCGGATTTATATGAATATCATCTGATGCGATTTATTCGATCATCACATCGCCACGATGTATGATCCGAACGATTCAGATGAATATCAAAGTATGTATCTGTATCGTTGATGAGACCATTAATTCTTTAGCCTGTGCTGACGCTTATCTCAGCTACTAACAGAACTGTATCTAATCTAATTAGATTTGTTATCGACCCAGAAGGCTTCTATTGCTGCCTCAGCTACAGCAATAACCCGCATTTGTTGTTTATACAGTAACAATATCTTGCTTGGAAGTTTTCCAGCTCACCGTTCCGTTATTCAAACTGTATAGTACCATTTGCGACTTTTAGTCGTCTTTATCGGTTAGGAAACTTGCTACAGTGTTCCCAATCACTTCAAGTTCTCCTTCTCCATAGACTAAGACAGCATCTTTAGTTCTCTAAGTTACTAACGGATGTTCTTAACATCAATCCAGTGACTATCACTTGGATTGGCCTGTTTGTGACTTCATATGCTCAAAGCGTATGAGACATCAGGTCACGTACATTTTTCAATGTACGAATCTCGGAGAGTTTTATGTAAGCCAAGCTTTCACTGATAATATTTATGGGAATATCATTTTCAAGAAATGATGTATTATCATTATTTATATAGGACAGCCACTGTCAGTGCGCTCCCACTAACCTCCTTATATACACAAGAATCATTTTCGTTTTGAATTAAATCATATTCCATTATGATTACATAAAAATGATAATTCCAAGAACCTATGCTTGCTGCAATCCAAACATGGATCGAATAACCCGCAAACCTTGTTTGCTAGTTATGGTACGATAAAAAATGACAGGATGTTATAAACATCCTCCGAAAGGTTTCCTTTTCAGGAAAGCGATTTTCCCGTTAAGCTGTCATATTTCATACATGAAACATGCAGCTTTAGCAAGCATTATCCAAATGGATTTACCATGGCAATAGGTAAAAGGTTGAATCGTAGTCAACACAATGTTGATAACGATACCTTTTCGCTAAAAGCCTAGGTACGGGGTTAGCACTCAGACATATGTGGCTCTCTAGGTACGGAGGTGTCACTGCGACACCCTAGGTACGGGGTTAGCACTCAGACATATGTGGCTCTCTAGGTACGGAGGCGTCACTGCGACACCCTAGGTACGGGGTTAACATTCAGACATATGTGGCTCTCTAGGTATGGAGGTGTCACTGCAACACCCTAGGTACGGGGTTAGTACTCAGACATAAGTGGCTCTCTAAGTACGGAGGCGTCACTGTGTCACCCTAGGTACGGGGTTAGCATTCAGACATCTGTGGCTCTCTAGGTACGGAGGCGTCACTGCAACACCCTAGGTACGGGGTTAGCACTCAGACATATGTGGCTCTCTAGCTATGGAGGCATCACTGCGACACCCTAGGTACGGGGTTAGCGTTCAGACATCTATGGCTCTCTAGGTAAGGAGGCGTCACTGCGACACCCTAGGTACGGGGTTAGCATTCAGACATCTGTGGCTCTCTAGGTACGGAGGCGTCACTACAACACCCTAGGTATGAGGTTAACATCATCATTGCGGAACTCTAGGTACGGAGACGCAACCGCGACACCCTAGGTACGGGGCTTAGCACCATCAACTCAACACAGTAGGCAAACCATGTGGCAGTTGGCGAGCCAGGTAAGTAAGAATGCATTGCACGTACTTTGATAGGATTGCCAATGTCACACACTGAAGAAATCCCATCAAAGTGGGGGCGACTGTAAGCATTGCATTTTTGCATACCAAACCAGATGATTAGTCTCATACGGAGGCTCTACCTTTTAGTCATGGAAGCCGCAGAAAACGGTCTTCGGAAAAGGAAAGTCAAGAGTTGACACATTTTGGATTTAATTCGCTAAGTTCGCTCGGAGTCCGCTTGTTGAATCTTCGTTTCGAGGTATATCTTTGGCCCGAAATTACCGCAAACCACTCCAAGCCCACCTAAATACCTAAACCCAAATCTAAAGCCCATGAAACCAAGACAAATTAAGCACCAAGCCCACCATCTAAGAAGCCCACGCCAATGCACACATTTTACCTTTCCATGCACTATTCAAACATGATTTACCCATCTACCAAACTTATTTTAACCATTCCACCCCACTTTGGCAAATAATAAACAAATAACCATTCCCCCACTATACCCCACGCCCATTCCATACAATTATCAAAACAATTCCCTCCCAAACACTAAACAACAACCAATAATTCACAAAGCCACCAATCAGCATCCTCCCCAAACACTAAGCAACAAGAATAATTCCCTCACCATTCCTTTACACACCAAACAAGACACTAACAAACAAAGAAACCCATGCAAGCCATTCCCCCACCCATGCATCCCACGTAATTGATCTCAAAGCAATTCTTTCAACAAACACAAACTAACAAAACAAGCCTTACACCCTCCATGCCATGACCCATACTCCCACCATGCAATAACCACTCTCCCATTTGCCTATATAAACCATCATTTTTTACCTTAAGGGGCGGGCAGACACATCAAGAAAATACTTAGCATTTTAAAGATCATAAACAGCCCTCTATCTTCCCTACAAGTCACGCCCATACACCCCTCTCCACTGCCTCATTTCACGCCCAAGTCACTGCCCATTCAGCCCCTCTCCACTGCCTCAAAGTCACGCCTAAGTCACCGCCCATACATCCCTCTCCACTGCCTCATTTCACGCCCAAGTCACTGCCCATTCAGCCCCTCTCCACTGCCTCAAAGTCACGCCTAAGTCACTGACCATTCAGCCCCTCTACACTGCCTCACTTCACGCCCAAGTCACTGCCCATTCAGCCCCTATAACTCACTGCCTCATTCATTCCTCAAAGTCACGCCTAAGTCAGCACCTTTACTGCCCCCATACAGCCTTTCCATCACGCCTTCACTGCCCTCTAAATCAGCCCTAGAAGTCACGCACAAAGCTCCCTTCACAGCCCTTGGAATTGACGCACAAACACCCCTAAACACCCTCCAAAATTCGCCCAAAAACAGCAGCTCAAAATCACTCAAAACAGTCCCTAAAGTCATCAAAACAGTGAGCAAGAACTGCACTTGAAGATCCTTGAGCAAACCGAGCCAACGGCAGTCCAACGCCTCTCAAAAATCACCAAAATTGACCTTAATCCACTGCCAATCAGTGAGCCGAGTGTGGAGTCTTGAATCGCAGTGAAACAAAGTGGAAACAGCGGACGAAACAGCGAAACAGTGAGCAAAACGTCGAACCAGTGAACCGGTGAAATCGTGGTGACTTAGCCCTTCCGACGGCCGTATAACGCACCTCCGAATAACGACACAAAAGGTTAGACCTGAGGGTTTATATTATTGAATTTATTCACATGAAATAATGATTTAGGAGATGTGTTTTGTGATATCTAGCATGGATAATTAGATTAACATGTTGTTGAAATTTGTTCACATGAAATAATGACTTAGGAAATGTGCTTAGCATGAATAATTGGTTTAGCATGTTATTTAATTAAGTTATGTAATTAGTAACTTAGAAAAGCATGTAATTTACTTTTCTTCGCATGAGAATTATGAATTAGTGTGTGATGTGATTTCGGGCGAATGGAATATGTGTTCTTTCTGGTGGTATATTGGATGGAAACCCGGACATAAATTCCATAGCCGAATCCGAATGGACGGTATTATGGTTTGCACTCGGGATACAATGCCCCGTACCACATGAAGGATACATATATTTTATTTCATCCAAACTTGTATTTGAGCATGATTAGGCTATTAGAATGTTGTTTGATTTTGACCAACATGTATGTTGAGTAGACTTGGTTAATATTGCACAAATTCATTCATTACAAACGACATAAGTAAGGGACCATTCCGAACCCAATGGTTTGAGGTCTTCCCTTGCGAGGGGTGAGTGCGGCCTTAAATCATTTTCCCGGTTCACACCGGGTGGCGACTCCATTTTATTCTCCGGTTTAGTCCCCCGCGGGCTACTCCGTACTCCCAACTGGGCCGCGAGCCCGGAACAACATGCGTCGTCCAGTTTCTGTTGTCTACAGTCTGGCGACTCCACTGGGGATAGAGAATCGGCCCCGAAATAATGTCTTGTAATGTTTGTGATTTGTGCTTTAAATTAACCATGTCTACTGTGGGTTTAGAGAGTTTAATCAAAGGTGTTATTAAAGCTAGGTGATGGTTTGGTGTCTTCCTTAACTCACTACCTTTCTATAAGGAAAATCTGTGAGGGCACCTAGATAATCATTCACCCGTAGCTCATTGTGATAGAATAATTTGGAGGACTCGTTGTTTATTCCTGACACCAAGCGATAAGAGCCTAAGAGGCTAGGGTATTTAAGAAAGCCTCGCTCCACCCTCCCTCTTGGGAATCTACAACGGGAAATCCATTTGACAGTCAGTCACACACCATAACTCGTTGGCACGTACCGTAAGGTATAAAAAGGGTGCGCTCACTTGGTCGCTCGAACCCTTGAGTGGGGAGTCCTAGTTGTGAGCAAACCTTCATCAGCGGGAGCCTTTGTTTACATTCTTTTAAACCTGCATGTGAACCCTAGTTGTATGACCCATAGAAATCATTTCTTTTATGCTTGTGTTTGGGACCATCGTTATTTGGATTCAATTGGACTTTTTGTCAAGAGATATGAACTGGTTGGGCCATTTAAACTGGAACGAGTTTGTGTCCTTTGATAATTGGGCCAAAAGCTTCTAAAATGCCGATGGGCCATTTTGTGTTTAGGCCCCTTATTATTTGAAGTCGTTTAGCCATGTAATCGCAAAAGTATAAACATGTTGGGCCTTTTCAACTGGGACAAGTTTGCACCACGCAATGATGTGATTGAATGTTTTAAAATGATGATAGGCCAACTTATATATGTATTTTCCTCATCTCAAGCATTTCATGCATACACGCATCATGTTAACCCTTTTGTGTCTTAAAAGCCATCATAGATTCTCGTTGGGTTAGGAAAGCAGAGAGACTTGTCAAGAGACCGTCAGTCAACATGAGCAAGTTAGCAAACGAGAGATCCCGCATGGATCAATTGGAGATTAAAGTAACCGAAATTGCTGAGCAGTTGCAATTTTTGACCAATGTTGTGGCCAGATTGACTGTATCCCCTGTAGCCAATAACGAGAAGTGTTGCAACAAGAATGGAAAAACCATTGGGAAACCTTCAAGGACCAAGCCCACTCCCTCTGGGGTTACCCCTATCAGAAATAGACAATTCTCCAATCTTGGTAAACCTTTGTCAGAGGTATTTAAGAGCTAAAAAGGCAAGGACTCCTATATCCCTTAGAGCCTAAACCACTTCCAATCCCTGTGCCACGCTACCTAAACCTAAACCTTTACTGTTACTTGTTGGAGTTTAATCAAGTCCACAAGATCACAAACAATGCATAAAAATCGACATAAGAACACATCAAAGGAGGTGGCGGAATCAACTCACATTGAATTCGGTTTTGATGTTTGAAGAACAAGGTGCGTTTTTGGCTCCCTCCAAGTCACGGCAGTAGCTTCTCCTTGCAGTGGGCTGTGCGGTTTTGGACTGGTTTGGATCCTCCAAGATTCGGCCATGTGAGACTCCATTGAAGCTCCAAGCTTCAAGCTTCCTTGCTCAAGGAGATGCTTCCCTATCACCTATGTATGCCTCCTAGAGTGTGCTAGCACTAATCATCTTCCATGCATCTCGATTTTTCAGTGAAACCAGAAAAAAAATGAAGAAGAAAATGGCAGTGAAGCCGTGAGATGCAGAGGGAAAAAGAGAGGGAAGAGAGAAAAACGTTTGCCTTGCATGTTGGAGAGAGAGAGGACCGAATGTGTGTATAAAGTGAAAAGAAAAAGTAATTTATATTTATTTATTTATTTTCCAAAAATAAATAAAACAAATATATA